>BPLQ01006523.1:385558-407465 GCA_021605075.1 Caerostris darwini
CCCCCAGTCAATCGGCGTAAAGATTATACACCAACCTGGCGGCGGCGAGGAAGGGGGGGGGGGTTCTAAGATAGAATATCGGACTGGAGCTGCTATCAATTCTTGCCAATCCGAGTTTAAAAAAATTTTCTTTTTGATAGCGATGTGCATGTGGCAATTCAAGTCACGTGTACATCATTATCCCTACAAGAGAGAATCCATTACTCATATTTTCCCTATCTAATGGGGGAATTTATCAGATTGGAATGGAATTCGGATGAGGCAAGACCTCATTTCGCACTATTTTTAGACGTCCGTCTCTTCTACGAAAGCCATACATGGTTTTTCGGCTTATGCCCCGAAGGAGAAGGCTGAACTCTTGACTGATAGCCTTCAACCTCAATAGGACATAAACCCCGATGTCGAAGATCCTCGGTTCTTCCGACACACCAACTCTAAAGTTAAGACTTACCTCAAACAAAAATACATTAAATTTATTGACATTAGTCCAAGGGAAATCTGTGAATACATAAAAACAACACATGCCAACAAAGCTCCTGATTTGGGCTCTATCTCGAATCGCATGCTAAAATCCCTTTCTTTCATTTACATTTTGATTATTACGCTCCTTTTAACTTTTTAATTGACAAGGGTTATTTTCCTAAAAGCTGGAACACCGCCGTCGTCATCCCCATTCCTAAATCGGGATGTAATCTTGCTTATTCTCAAAATTATCGTCCAATCTCGTTGCCAAGCAGTCTGAGTAAAAAAATCAAATATTCGTTTCATAAAAGTCTGGATTAATACTGCATAGATAATGATATCCTAATCCCGGAACAGTTTGGGTTTAGAAGACAGTTAAGTATTAATCACCAGCTTCTCCGTATTCATGAATTGATCCGTGAAGACTTTAACAATCGAAAATCGACTGGAATATTATTTCTGGACGTAGCCAAAGCCTTTGATAAAATTTGGCATAAGGGCTTAATATCCAAGCCATGCAACTTGGTTTTTCGGACCATTTAATTCATCTTATTGATTCCTATCTTTCTTCGCGAAAGTTTCAAATTAGAGTCGAAAGCGCAATGTCTAGCTCCCGTCCAGTCAGATGCGGTGTACCACAAGATATCTCCCAGGTCTTCTTCTCTTTAATCTGTGTGAACGATATCCCTAGATTGGCCCCGTGTCAGCTAGTGATGTTCGCAGACGACACGGCGATCATTAGTCAGCACAAGTCACTGGCTACTTTTTGTATATTAATATCATGTACATAAATGCAAATATTTTATTATTATTTCTATCTTTATTTTTAAGTACTTTTAATTTTCAATTTTATACAAATTATTATGTAACCCTCACATTCCACAAATACTCTACCTACGAGAATTCAAGAGAATTACACAAGATCAAAATTTCGCCGAAATTGGATTGGAGTTCTCACGGCGCCATCTAGTGTTCAATTCCTCAATCATTACGGTCACACCATCTACCTTTTTGCCGTCTCTTAGAAAGAAGAGCTATCGTGCATTGGCTCACTCCCGCTTCTGCTCCAACTTGTTCAGCAACAATTATCGATTTTTTATTTTTTGGATACGAGAATCGGACTCCTACTTGTACCTGCCTAATTTAATTTAAATTAATTATTTTTATTTTTCAGTTCAATTTTCTTTATCCTTTATTCATTCTTTTAAAGCTTATTATTTTTACCTATCTTTATAGAAATTTAACGCATAAATGCAATTTTTAATAATTTGATTATGTGGAGTTTTTAGGGGTATATTTACCCCACAAGTATGTCCGTATCCGTTGAAAAGGTATTATTGGTTTGTGGGATTCCGAAAACAATGCTGGTTGGAGAATTAGGCATTTATAAAAAATATGTCCATAAATAAATTGTTTGATTATTCGAAAACCCTCAAGTCGTCCCATGATATTTACTCTTGTGCATCTGTACAGACAGATAATATGAACTTTTGGCTTATGCAAAATTTCCTTGCCTACTTTCCTTGTTGGAATTTTTATGCTTCATCTTGCGGCTGTAGTTTTATAAAAATCTTTTGGAACCAATTCAGAATTGCACATTTACCGTGGAGACGAGCTGTTGGTTGCTGTGAAGACAAGCTGTTTTATTCCAAAAATAACTTTTGTCTACCAGTTTAGCTTTTGCCTTTGAATTGTTACTATCAACCCTGTATATCTTTGTAAATAAATGAAAATTCCATAAATGTCTGAATAGATTGATCAATACGTCTCAGACCCTCAGAAAGCTGAGGACTAACAAGAAAAATAGAACCACCGAACGAAAGAAACAAGATAGTCGTAGTGAATCAAATCTGGTAGCCCTTCAAATTTTTTTATTTTAAATTTTAGTTATTCTCTTGCACCCTGTATCAGAGATTAACTACAAATCAACCTTGTCGATTTTATTGTTTGTTTCAACTGTCTTACAACATTTTAGTAATAAATTTTTTCTGTTGGATTGACATATTGTTGTCATTTGTATGTAATTAGGAATTGTACATTAATTATATATATCCTTCTAAAATATCTTCTATATACATAATTTACAATATTGTGTGTGTATTATTTTGCATTTTTAACTCTGCATTTTACTAAATTCCATCCACTCTAATGGAGTGGCCTCCCTTTTTATTGTAAAATTTCTCATTGTAAACAATTTTTTAAATAAAGGTTTTGTGAAATCAATACGTAAAAAAACTTATAGACTGTTCATAATCAAGCATGATATACTTAATAACAAAATGATTTCCATGTTATAAATAATACATTGATAATACTTAGAATATATTTATTTACAACTAAAAGTTCATGACTTTTGTTGACGGGCTGCCAGCGCAGCTGCAGCAGCACTAGAAGGTCGTGGTTTTGTTGGATCATAAGAATAAGTTCTAGGAAGAGGACCTGTTCCAGCTTTCTGGAAACGCATACTGTCTATCCTGCGGCGATCCTGAATAGTTGCAAGGACCTTTTGATCTTCATATGCTGCAAGTAGAAGAAAAATAATAATAAATGAGAAACTGAAAGTATTCATGTGACTTTCTTAATAAAGTAAATCACAGAGGGGAAAAAAAAAAATCAAAACTTCATTTGAAAATTTTAACATTTAAAGATTTCATGCAATATCTATTACAATTGGCCCACACAATTTGTCATTGACATCATTGTTTAAACTTAGCATATTTTTAAAACTTATTAGCCATATATATGTGAGTATATTTTTAGAGTATATAAATAAAAAATCTTTATTAGAACAATTTCAAAAAATTGGATTTTGTATATTTTATTCCAGAAATTCGATGAATCTATACAACTAAACTAGAAATTTTGACTAAACATTGTTTAATTGTTTCAGTAAATGTTTTTATTATTAAATATGTTAAGGTGAAAAAAATGATAAAATTAAAATACCAAATAAAAGAACATTATCAACTTTATCATCTAAATAATATAAAGAAAAATGCTTTTTAGACAGTTTGAAAATGTGTTACTATAATTACATACAATTGGTATTGCATATAACTGCATGTATTTTGTATATCTGCTATAGGATAAAAATATTTGATAACTTGAAAATTTATTAAAATGCATTTACGATTCATGATGTATATAATTGTATATATTTTGAATTAGAATTAAAATATTAATTATTTAGTATTTAGTGTTAAAAGTTTTCTAGGGTAATTATTTAATATTTAATTATTGATTACAAAATCATTGAAATACCAAGAAAATAAATTATAAAATTCGAAACTACCAATACATAAGAATCAGCAGAATGAAAAACTTTAACTATTTAACCCAGATCAAGAATAACTTTTGAAGTGAAATATTAAAACAAAATGAAAATTTTCAATTTAAGCATGTATTGGTAAAACGGAAAAACAAGAATGTGAACCATTAAAAAATTTATTTCAAAAGGATTAGATACTATCTAATTTAGTAAGTATCATCAAAACTTCTATTCTCAGCACTTAAAAAAATAAAACACGTTGAACAGGAACATGAAAAAATAATAAAATCCCATGTAAAAATACAAAGTGTGCTAAAAAAAAAAAAAAAAACTATTAAATGAAAAATTAAAAAAAAAAAAAAAACCAAATAAAAAAACAAAATGTGCTAAAAAAAAAAAAAAAACCTATTAATGCTCACATTATGGTCTTAAAAACAAAGCAATCAATTACAGAAAAAACTAAGATCAATGAATTTTCACTGAGTAGCTAACATTAAAAAATATATCATTAATTATATATATATTGTGATTTACTATATAAAATACTTGCAATCTCACAAATGTTGTGAAGACTATCAATAATTAACTTATTAACATGTTATTACAATATTCAGTTAAAAAAAATACAAACCTTCTTTGACACTTCCAACAAATCCCTTCTTAGGCAATACAAATTTAGGATCAAGTGGTCGCTGTGTGGGTAAATTGAGAAAATCACGAATAGGTTGGACCTTGAGGATACTTACAATAGCCAAGGTACAGAAATTAGTGGTTACCCAATAATACAGTACTGCCTGAAAATAAATATTTTCCTTGTTTTATAGACAATTTGTAAAATAAAAACAACACAATCACTTTCTAATGTTATGCCATCTCATAAATTGAAATAAAAGGAACAGAAATCAAAACAATTCAATTTAATTGACACTAGTATAAGAAATAGAATTAAATATGTCACATACAACTCATCTTACATAATTATTTATACAATTTTAGTTTGCAACAGCTTGAAAGCTAATTATCTTTTAGAGAACAGTGATTGTAGCTTTTTTTTCTTTCTATTCCTTAGTATGAGAAACTTAACAAAAAATCTTCAACACTAGCAACAGCTTTTTTTTTTAAGACTTTAATTGTATAGTTGGTAAAAAATGATGTGACTGGAAACAATAGCTACATTTTGATGCTCTTGGTTCACTATATAATTCAATCAATCTTTAAGTTGTAAACTTTTAAGAAATGTCTTGCTGAAATTACACTCTTATTATTTTTCTTTATTATCCACTGCATTTCACATAAATAAATAGATTAAATGGTGTTAGAAAGTACAATTAAGATTGCATAATATATGCAATTAAAACAGCTAAAAGTTATTTTTATATTTTAAATCCAAATTGAAAGTCTTATAATTTTATGGCAAGTTATAGCATGAAATTATTAATATCATCAGAAGTTTAGCTATTATGCATGATTTACAATTAAATTTTATTTTTTGGTATTACTTCATTAACATTTCTAAAAATAATACACAGTTAAATTCAAGCATTTTTTTTAGCATACTTAGTAAGCATTGAATAATTATAAGATATGATTTTGCAACAAATAAAGTCAGAGTAGCTAGCTCAAATGTAAATAATTATCAGTAAATAGAATTAAAATAGCATGAATAATATGCTTATATAATAATAATATCTAGACCTAAATATTTAAAACCAGAACTTTATCAAAACCAAAACTTCGTATTGATTAAATAAGAAGCTATCAAAATATGTTGTTCCAGCATATATTTCCATTATAAAGAATATAATTTTAAATTTGTTACATAGGTATATGATTATATTTTGTTTTAATTCATAATACAGTTGTATATATTATGCATACTTCTCAAATAAATTTTTTAAAATTATTTATAAGAAAATAAAATTATCTAGAAGATATTCTCTAAGGTTCTCAACAGACAATTATAGATTTCTTGAAAAGAAATGGAGATTGTAAATAAAATATTTTGAGTTGATAGTCATAACTAAATACAAAATTTCAAAGCAAACTTTGTTTCATAACTTTATATATTTTTATCTCAATGCTAAAAGTCTTTATCAAAGAAACAATATATACAACTTTTTTAAACACATAATTCAAACTTCCCAATATTTTAACTTTCAAACTAATGAATGAGATAAATTACCATAATTTATTATTAAAAATATACAATAAAGATACAGACTTAGCTAAAAATTCAGCACTAACAGAGTAGGTCAATTTTTGTTAAAAGGCAATATACATTGATTAAAATTCATATTATTCTCTATTTCAGGTAGAAATATAAAAATTCTATATTCTTGTAAGTTCTGTACTCATCATGAAGATGTTGACTGAAAGGAAAGCTCTAATCATCTATAATAAAATGTTAAAATAAATATGCTGTTTCATGTTAGTGGTCACCTCAATGAGAGAGCAAAATCAATAATACAAAAAAAAAAAAAAAAAAAAAAACCCCCCAAAACAACACAGACCGACCTCCTGCTTGAACCAGATATTCTCCATTTTAAGGATGAAATGCTTCATTCAACCTTCAATGTATTTGATGCCATGTGTCATATGAATAAAGGCAAACCCATGGTTAATCAGATCACATTACATATCGCCAGTCAGCCATTATCACGTTCAGATTTCTGCCCCATTGAAGACAAGCAACTTTATGTCTGTGTGAGCAATTACTTCTGTAACGTATCAGACATTAAATTTCCATTGCATGCAGTTCCTGCCTTAATGTTCTCTTGTTAACGCATTGCAATAGATCTTGATTTATTGACTGCAGCAAATGTCATATTTGGAAGTGATTTTGATTTACAAATTGTAAAACACATCTCCGATCCAGATATTTATTTGATCATAGTTCTGCCATCATACGACATGCCATATGTGTTTTACCATTGCATGTAGACATGGTGAACACACTGTGAACATCAACAAATTCAGCAATTTCAGTTACCATATGGACATGGGATGATAAAACACAATTGCCAGTTTTTGCACTGAACATCTTTCCTTTACTCATCTCTATGCACAAAGGCCACTTGAAACAAAGATGCTTCTTTGAACATTACTGCCTTATGATCAAAGAGGTAGTATACCACAATTGTACATGACTTAATCACTGTACAATCTGTAATGGTTTAATGATGCATACTAGGCTGACAGATTTTTTTTTTTTTTTTTTTTTTTTGCCAGTAAGGTTATGTAATTGAAATTTTTTTATTAGATTATATATTTATTAAATATTTTTTTTTCTTGTGTAAATGTATTTATCTTATTTTAAATTTAGTTTCTGGCAATGGGATAGCTGCAAACTCCACAATTCTTTACCTATGCTTGACGTTAATGAATGTGCAAGATTTTATTTGCATGAATAAGTGGAAGATACAGCTAAAATGAGGGTGGCTTCTACAAAATGCTGAATAGTGCAGTTGTAATAATGCATTTCAATTAAGCACAAAATTTCTTCTATAACATGTAGCTTAATATTGGTTCTTAGTTTTAAGTTATATCATGTATACATATTATATATTTCTTTGCATACATATTATATATAAAAAAAAAAAGCAAAACTTACAGCTGGAAAATTTATACAAAAAGGTAGAGCAACAACAGGTAAAGCTTGTAGAAGATATCTAGTCAATTTCATGTGCTCTAATTTAACACCAGATTCAGCACCAATCTAAATTAAAATAAAACAACTTTTATTTTATATTTAATACACTAACTAAACTAAAAATTAAATTGAAATTTTAGAAATTTAATTAAAAATGTTTATTTAAATTTCAATATACTTCTTTTAATCCATCATTAATTTTATTACCAAAGAAAAATAATTCTCAAAATAAATAATTTTAATAAAGGCCTGTGAAAATCTTACATTAATTTTGCATGTTGTCTCAGGAAGAGTAATTGAACATATTCATGTAATTTCCAACACTAAACTTTAATATTAGTCTTAAATATTTATTTGCTTTCAGTATAGCATTAAGACTTATCTGATGAAACAATATTCCATGCACAAATTAACCTCAATGTATCAAGAATGCAGTATTTGAAAGTTCTTTAGGTAGAATAAACTCAATAATTCTCATAATTCTGGACTTGTTGAGAAATGTTTTCAATAAATATTCATGATGGTTCAAAAGTATTAAAACTGATAAGAGTTGTGAGAATAAAAGTAATAAATAAAAGGGAGTAAAAACCGATCTTTTCGAAAATTTCATTAACCACATTCATCAGCTTATTGCTTTTCTTATCATAATGAAATTCCAAAAAGTCGCTGTACTCTGTTCTGAGTTGCTGTTTTTATGATCGTCAACTTTGTGCCATAAGGCTTCGGATGTAGAAAAATGACAACGAAAAATTGTTGATTGCGTGAAAGCTTGGCAATTCTCCCTGATTTTTAGATATTTTTACAAATTCTGCAGACTTTTCCAGATGGATAAAATTCCTTGACATCCAGAGTCAGTCGTCACCCTGTTCTAACATTGAACTATCAATAGTAAAGTCCATAATTATTTTGTGGCAGTGATTGAATGTTGATTTTCAAAATAAAATTAGACACTTTTAGCATGCTGTAAATGAGAGTATTGTTTCAAAGTAAATTCTTAAAAGTTTTGACTGTAATTCCTATATAAAAATTGTAAGGTAATTATTAAAACAATAAAACATTTGAACACTAACCAAATCTTTTAGCTCACCCTCAATGCTATAATTGTAATAATGCTAATATTTTAAAATGAAGAGAAATAGTTTCCCTTATTTATAAAAGTAATTTTTTATCAGATGACAAATAATATTGAATTAACTTTTAAAGATGTTTTATAGGTATTTACATTTAAAATTAAATATACACAGCTAGTAATTAAGATACTCCATTAAATATTCCAAATTATTTATTGTAAATAAGATGGCCATCTTGTTTCATTATTTTAGCTGCGATTTAACTTCAATTTTTTAATGAAAGTTCTCTTTTACATTTACAGTGTGTGACACTACGTATAAATATTATTTTCAGTTATTCATTATAACTAGAAACATTATGCCCTATAATGATGATATTATATGTGATTTTGAACAAATATCAATAATGCCTCTAAGACTTTTCTGTTATCAAATTAGTTATGTGAAAGGAAAAAAAAAAAAAAAAAAAAATTAAAAACAAAACATAGAGAGTAGCACAAGACATCACAGGCAGAATATAATATGGATCTGGTACTGTCAAGTCCATGGTCCAACCAATTCCTCCCCATTGCATGCTTTCTACGGGGGCTTTGGCCATTCCTCTTAGACCCAAGAAGAAAGATATAAACACAGGAGCCTAAAATAAATCAACAAAAGTAATATTGTAATCTTATGAATGATGAGATTACAGTGAAGCATTACATTCATCCTCTATGCAGGAAAAGAGAGGGTATGGATTTTTATAATTTCTTCTGTGATTTAAGAATGGTTAATCAAAAATATCTGATCAAGTTCTTAAAGAATGTGAGGTTTAATATATTTTTTTTCAATCAAAGAATGAGTGTCTGGAGAAAGAAGTGTTACTTTAGTAGAAAAGTGTTACTGAAGTGTTACATTATTTCTGTGACATTCTTAAGTTTGGAAACATGAAAATTCACATACTTGTGAAAAAAAGATTTTCATCAAAGTTTAGGTTCTTGAAAATTATTGAACTTGATGATGGTTCTTGATTATTTTTTGGACAGTATATCCTACCTAGTCATTGAATGGTAACATATACTGAATTTTCCTGAAAGAGAGCATGATTTTTCTTAATGATTATCTTCAATCTGAAGTAGAATCAGGTTCAATCATGATGAAGCACTGAATGACTAAATTTAATAATAATTGAAGATTATCTGAACTACTTATCCAAATTACTATATTGGTCAGAAAGAAGTTGTCCTTAGGTAGCACACAATTAATCCCAAAATTTGATGCATAAATTTTTTTTCTTCTAGAAATACTTAGCATGACATACACAATTTACATTTACTCTAAATAAGATATAGATTATTTGCTAATAGTAGAAATATTAGGAAAACACTTGGAAATTTTTCAAAGATGCAAAATTAATATACCAATATAGTAATATTTCATTGGTTTGAATATTCAGTACAAAATTGTTTAAAACTTTTTTGAATAGCAAGTAATTAATAAAGCAAGCAAAACAATCTATTTTTTAATAGCCAATGTTTTCTTGCTAAATGAAATGCATGTCAGGTCTTAGCAACTTTCACATTAATGGCAACCAGCTTTGCACATGACTGTAAGAGATTGTTTATATAGAAGCAATGTGAACTATACATTTTTTTTACGAGGGTGGAAACAAAGATTTTTCCATTTAAATTCACTTTTTTGAAAACAAATTAACCCTTCTTAAAATAGTTTTACTTATGAATTTGAACATGTATATAATTATGTTTACAAAGACATATATGCTTCTCTTCACATGCATATGAGTAGTGATGTACTGGTATGGTTAAACATGTACACTTAAATATACATATTTAATTTGTATTTTTTTTTCAGTAAGCATTATTATGTGTGGACCCTCAGCAATAAGTGCATTTTATTTGTTTATATACATATGCAATTGTAGGCAATTATTTACTGTGAGTCTATCTGTATGTGGATATGTGACTAAGTGTTTATTATATGCTTGTGTGTGTATATAAATGTGCACCATGTACAATATATGTGAACATACAAATATGTGCATATATATCACATATATATGTGAATATGTATGTTTGAGTATGCATTTGCACTTTTGTGTATGTATGCTTTTATATATGTATGCAAGCAAATTTGAGCAATTGATTATATGTCAATATGTGTAATTCTATGCTTGTGAATTATATACACTTGCACACTTTATGCCCTAGAATTATATGCACTTAATGTAGACATAGATCTATGCACATATACATTATGTATGTACATGAACATACATACCTACATACACATACATATATATTATTCATGTGCTTACTTACAAACATGCAAGCATATTTGGATGGATGGATGCATATACCTCTTTATAAACATACTGTACAAGTACTAACATATAAAAAAAATAATTTTGAGAAGGTTAATTTTTTTCCAAATAGGTTAATTTGATTTGCAAAAAGGTGAATTTTCATTGCCAAACCTGTAAAAGAAGAGAACAATCCTTTTTTTGTGCTAATCCTCTTTTATTTGTCATCAGCCCTCTTACAGATCAATCCACTTAGTGCAGCATTTCTCTAACGTTTTCAAGCCATACAAAAAATAGGGTTTCCAGAAGGTCCTCAAAATAAACATTGGTTTCTCGTTCGACATGAAACTACTTTCAATGAGCCACTTTTTTACATATGGGAAGAAAAATCACTGGGGATCAAATGTGATGGCTTTGGCAATAAAAAGAATTTCAATTCCACCATTTGAAATGACAATATGATTGTGTGTTTTTTTACGATGCAAACAAATGTGGCACCCTACTTTGCTAACATTTTGACATTTGATTTTGTAAGTACTTATTTGACCTGTCCTCGAATGTCAGTAATATATAAACAGCTTCTATTATTTTAGTTTACTCTATAGTATTTTCCAAATTCATACACCAGAATTTATCATGGGGTTAACAGTTTAAAAAATTATTTTATTTCCCAAAACTTAAGCTTACTTTTTAATTGGATTAATAATGTCTAATATTCCTTTTTATGAGTGTATGAGTACTTAGCTAATTCAAGAGTTTAGTTTTTATTGTTCAATCAGACACAATGGAGTGGAAATATAACAAAAACTTCTATTAATTTGATACAAATAATTTTACATAGGATTAACTCAAATTGAGCATTAACTTGAATTAAATACCTAAATAGCACATAAATTGCAGATAATTAATAAAAAAGAGCAACACATACCTGGGCTAGAGGTAAAAGGGCACTTTTAAGTGGGTTGATTTTATGCAATTTCATATATTCAGAAATCTCATAAGCATATCTTGATGCTAAATAGTAGAAATAAAAATAATGAAAATAACATTATCAGTTAAACAGGCATTGACTTTATGTATAAAAGATTCATAATTAATAGTTTTTATAAAAAAAAAATTTAAAAAATTATATCGATACTAGTATTTTTTATGAGTAAAATTTTTTTGAAAAAATTTTATGAATTATATTAGAACAAAATGAGAACATAAACAACAGAACATGATCTTACAACTTATTTTTTATACTTTACTCTCATGAATGATATAATACTGCAATAGTGATTAGAAAGTATTTTTTTAAGACTTCGATTATTTCATTAGAAATATGAAATCTCTAACTTATTCATTTTGTTTTATGTTTAGAATAAATTTTTATTGTAATTTAAATTAATTAATTACAATTAATTAATTAAAAGTTAATATATCATAAGTAATCAAAATACAACATCAAAACACATTTACTACTACTATGCATTTCCATTTAAGACATTTTAGATAATAAAAAATGTCAATTATTAAATTATTGTCAATTAATATGAACAATATAATATTTCTTCAGAATTCTAAAAATTTGGTAATTTAATAGGATTACAGCTCACTTTATCAGTCACCAATATTCAGATTTAACAGAACCTTACCTTCCATGGGATTGCCTGATTTACGAGCCTCTCCAAATCTTGACTGAAGATATTGTAACTGAGGCATGTAGTTACTCATATTAATAGCATTTCTTTGTGTTTTTATTAAAATAGGGAACATTAAAATTCTTGCAACAATGGTGCCTAAAATATAAAAGAATTTTTTTATATATATATATAAGACCCCAGCATTATATGTTAAGTTTGAAAGTAAACAAAATCAAATTTTTCCCTCATCAATATCAAGCTCATATTTGACAAATAAATAATAGTAAAATTAGGAAGTAAAAAAAATGAATAGGAATATAAAACTTTATTTAATGTAAAAATCTTCATAAAATTCATTTAAAATAAAATCAAAATTTCATTAAAAAAATCTACATTTTAAAATATTTACATAATATTTTTATTATCATTTGCTCTTTAAAGGTAACCACCAATTTGAAAATTATCAAAACAAACTAGTCAATATAAAATCACTAAAAAAGTGGCAAAATGGTGCATGATAGAAAAGCATTTATACATAAACTCAAATACATGTAAAAAATCTCGACACAGACATTTCTGTGGGAGAATATTAGAAGAAATTTTATAACTACTCAAAAATCTTATATCCTTTTGATTTGTTTTGAAACTGCACAAAAAATTATTTTAGTCTGCTGGAGTTAAGACTTGACAAAATGTTTATCTGCGCAGATGACACAAATTTTTTGTACTGCAAATGCTGTGGTTATTTTGAAAGGAAGTAATGTGCCTGGCCTTCAAAAGTATTTGTAGGCAAGTGCCCATTCGAGTTTTACATTTATTAGATGCACTTAGAATTTGGCAAGGCAGATTGTGTATGTTTATACTGAAGTGGCTTTCTTTTGGCAATTTTCCGAACAATTTCAACCGGGTACAATTTACATTTGATTTTTAATAAGTTTTGGGAGAAGACTTTGGTTGCTGAACAGTTATTTAATGCCAAATCTAAGGTAGCCCCAAGTTTCAATTGAGAGAGTTTCAGTTCCCTGCTCACATCTTCAAAATAAATATTTCTAATTTATACATTGATATGGTCTCATTTTAAACATCACCTTCGATGAATGGATGACATAAACCTTGAAACAGATCTTTCAGACCTTGATGGAGAATTGGAAACACAAATACAGATGTTTGAAAAATTCTGAGGAAAGGTTCCAACATGGCAGCTACTATATAAAAAACTGATACTTGGAAAAATAATAAGATTGCACAAGCAGAACAGTATGCAATGCAGAGTGGTGACAGTTCATTGTGTTGCCACTGGGATAATACTATTATTTTCTCACACTTTCACTCATATGCATTATGGAGTGCAGGTCAAGATTTATGCTATGATGTAAATGCTAACAATTTTTTTTTTTTTTTTAAGCAAACATTGAAATTGTACTCTGCTTTTTCCCTGAGTAGTGGTTACCATTTATAGATAATTAAAAAATCATTTTTACGACACTTATACATTTTTTTTTTTTTTTTACTCAGATAATGCACAAAACATAAGTCTATGTGACACATAATTATAAAATTATATCAATTTGATTCCTCCTTTCAAAAACAGTTTTTTTGTGAACCCTCTAAATTACAAAGTTATTGACTAAATACCAAAAATTTACCAATTTTCATAAACTTGCTAAAATTACATAATAAAATTGCATGTTTTTTAATAACTTGTAATAAAAAGTTAAAGAATTCAGGTTTTTAATGTCAATGATTCTATTTATATCAAAAGGTAAAGTATTTCTGACTTGTCCATTAAAGAATGTTTTTTAAACCATGTTTCCATACTATTTTGTCAAATAATAAGTTAAATAAGTTATAATTTATTTTCATGCTAAATTAAAATATGCAACTTTTTACTAAATCAGAATATTAAAAAACTGTGAATATATAGTTTCAATTTCAAAAAGATCCTTACTTGCAACAATAGTTCCCCACCAAGGCAAGCCCCATGAAACATGTATATACTCCAATAACATTTGTATTAATCCTGGTGGAGTCCAGTGTGCAAGATCCAAACTAGCTAATGAGGGTTCTATATACTGTGAAGCATTTTGAAGTTCAGTGGAGAGGGTTGCAGCAATATCTGACACATTGGTTGATGTTGCATTTACAGCAATTGTTGAAGAATCAACAGCTGAACTTGATACCTCACTTAACTGAGAGATACTTGAAGATGTACTGCTCACATTTGATTCAGATGGATTAGTCATAACAACCTATTTTTCAAACAATGGAAGATTAAACAAATTAATTAATTTTTTCCTATGTAAGCTGAATACAATCAGTAGAAAACTCTGATTTTTAGGCACGAAATCTCTAAAGCTTTAAAAATATTGATTTATTGTAATATTTACATTTTAAAAAATGGAAGCAGTATAAAATTCTATTTAAACATTGATATAAAATGAGAAAACTAAAAATCAATGTTTCTGGAAACCATCAAATCAAATTTAAAATGAATCAAAATAACAAACAGAATAAAAAAAAAATTATATTAATTGAATTTACTTTGACAAATAAAAATTTAAATTGCATAAACATGTTAAATAAGTATGATTACAATATAGATATAAATTTTACCGTATTTTTTTTTTCAAAAACATTATAAATTTTGCTGTATTGCAAAAAGAGGAGGCTTTATTGTATTAAAATTATTTAAGAATGAAAAAAGCAGATACAGTTTACAATGTTTAATAAGTATAATTAATCCCTTTTCCCACATTTATTAAAAGATATTGGTTTATAACCTTTGATAAAAAAATTATATTCATATGTAACATATTAGAAATCTTAACAATTTCTAACAACTGAAAAATTAAAATTTATGACTACACATTTTTTATTCAGTTTTTTATATAAAAAATATGCTAGTTACTTATAAAAAAATAATTTCTATTTTAGTTCCAATTTAAATAAATTAAAAACTAACGTTAAATGTTACCTCTTTTAAATCACTTTTATAAAAAAAAAATTGTAACATCTGAATTCCTTTCAAAATGCATATTGAATCATTATTTAATTAAAATTAATTATAATAATTATTTTAAATTAATTTAAAATTAATATTAAATTGAATTAAAAATTTATTTAATAAAAATTATTGCAATATAATTTTTAGAAATTTGCTTTCTGCCAAATTTATAATAATAATAATAAAAAAAAAATCTCTTGAGCTTAAATATATATATATATATATTTTTAATTATATCAAGGTCTGGATCATATTGACCATTTCCCTGTGAGCAGACTAAAGTGGGCTGCACTGACGAATGTTGTTACACATTTACTCAAAGGGCACATATAGCTTAAAGATATGCTACAGACAAGAGTAATATTACCCCCAGAACTGTCTATGATCATATTAGACCAGGACCTACAGGTAAAGGTAGATTTTGAACCACTACAAACATTCTCGAACTTGAAACCTGTGCATTTGAGCCACTACAAACATTCTCGAACCTGAAACCTGTGCTATCGAGCGCCAGCTACTCGACCACTTAATCTTTGATAAATATTGGAAATGTTAAAAAACAATCGTTATTCTGATACTTAATTGAAATAATAATAATATAAGTTTAAAAATACTTACATGAAATTTTTCATGGTCTATTTTTGTTGACATAAAAGATACAGGAGTTGTACAATTTACAATTGTGTATAAATTTGATTTTCTATGCAATGATTTTTGTATGCTAAATACAGTAGAATAATGGCACTGGCTAATATGTTGATGTGATCTGAAGGATGAAGCCTAGATACATATATAAAAAAAATCAAATATTATGAGTAAGTCCAATTAAAAACAAAAAAATTTTCAATTGTTATTACACTTTAATATGAGATTACCTAAAGTATCCACCATGCTGCTCTTGTTAAGAATATATATATAACAACAAAATTAAATATTGGAAGAATTGATTCTGCATATTTTTGAATATAAAGACAATATAAAACAAAAACTATTGTTTTTATTTAAAAATTGAAACATCTACAATATGTCCAATTAAAATCACTGTAGCATAATTTATTTTGCTTAAATAATGAATTTAACTTTGCTAAAATATTTAAAAATTTATTAAACCAAATTATGAGAAAATAAGCAGGTTAGTTATACACATAAAATAACTTTTATTTTACTTCACAACAATTAAAAAAAAATTACTTTTTTTTTAACAGAGTTACTAATTTTGGTTAAGTTAGATTTTTCTTGTATGGTAATTTCCTGCATATAATGAAAAGTACCATAGGCATAATTTTTGGTCAGAAAAATTGAAAATCTTGCACCATCTATGGCCAATTAATGCTCGTTCTTTAATATAACATATATCAATTCTTTTCTGTTTTAAATCCGTAACAAAACTAATAATAAACTTAAACTTAAAGTTATTTTCTTTTTATTCTGCATTAGCAGAAAATATATTATAAATTTAAGATAATGGTAAGTGGAAAAAAGGTATGTATTTAAGAACTGTGGCGAAAATAAAAGAGGTGTTATTTTTCCTTCGATATTTAATCTTCATATATTGATAGAAGAAAATCTTTAATAGTTTCAAAGTTATGTATTCAGTTAGTAAGTATACTTAAGTTAATAAGTTAAGTATACTTTCCATACTTTTTATTAACTTTAGATCGAGAACATAATAACATCTCTTAGAACACAATGATGTATAGATGTCGCATTTCGTATATATTTTCCAAAAGTACGGCTTTGATCTGATGTTCTTAATTGTTGTGATTCTCCCATTATGATTAGAAAACAATTTTTCTTTTTTTGTTCTGCCACTTTTTTCGGCAAAAGTACTTTTGAGCAAAAATTTTTAAGAATATTCCTAAAAATTTGTTCACAGATTGTAATAATAAACCACATCCAATAATCCACATCATGAAATTCTAATTTTTTTTAATGTATAATTTACAAATTACAGGCAAGAAATTATGGTACTTGTGATATTTTAATATTAGGATAAAAATTTAAATAAGAAAGAATATAGTACATAGTTAACTCTTGAAAAATAATATGGGCGCAAATCGATTATATTTAATAGCTTTACAATATGAAAACATAAAATCTTATGTTGCAGTTATTAGGAGAACGTTTAAAAGAATTGAACTATTTACAAACGTTGAATAGATTCAATTAGATATATTTACATTAATAAATATTTTTTTGCAAACATTCATAATAATTATATAAACCAACAGAATTTATAATTGAAAATTAGTTAAGAAACACCGGCTGCATAAGTGTATTTAAAAAAATAAACATACCTCTTTAGTAATTAATTTAAGAAAAGATTGTGGGTGATTTGATATAACTTTATGAGTTAAGTTATAAGAAAGACTAATTTTAGAATGAGTTAAAAATTTATTACACGCCATCATTCAAAATTTGTAAATAAACAAATACATAAGTTTATTCAAATACTACGAAACATGTTGAAATTATAATTTTAAACATCGTAGGGTCATTCGATATCGATAAAAATGACATTGATAGTTGCTTAGATGTCCGGAAAGAATAGGGAATAATGCAAAACCTAAATTATACACACATAGTTGATATATTTTTTGCCTTAATATTCTTTAAGAATTAGATATAGAATTTATTGGTGAAGTAGATTATATGAAACCATAATAACTTATTTAACTTGAACATTTTTAAGATTTATCTTTTTATGTTACTTTCACCAACAAATATGAAAAACTTCTTAAAAAATGCTTAACAACAAATGTTTAATTCTCTAAATTTTTTAAAAATTACTAACTACTATTTAATTGGTGATATCCCATTTCTTATATTAAAAAAATAATGAAACGAAAGCTAGGAAGCTTTTAGGAAGTAAATGTTCAAATAAAGCACTTAAATGTAAATGAACTGCGGTTTTTACCATGATAAAAATTATTTATTGTGAATTATTGCTTTGTTTGCACATATTTTCTTTTCATGTTTTTTTTTTTTTTTTTTTTTTTTTTTTTTTTTTTTTTTTTTTTTTTTATATTTTTTTATTTTGCTAGTCAATGCTTAGAAAATTATTTAAATCAGCATTAAAAAAAATTTCGGTGTAGACATGCGCAATATTTCAGCTTTTACTTCCCTTTTATTTCTACCCTCCCCATACTATGATTGTGCCGATGTGAAATTTGTGAACGGGAATGATTATAGAAAATGCACAGTTCGTAGAAAACTAATCAAAGACTAAAAACTGTCAAAATCTTATATTTTTTATGGAATATGTTTACAATTTTTAGTAAGCAATGTTTTGAAATTCAGCTATAAAAATTCGACGTGCACCTACTTGTTTATAATTCGATTGAGGTATAGTTTCAGCAAGTACAATAGATTATTTTAAATATCTAACTAACATTGTAGTTATAATTTTTAAAAAAATTACTATTCAAGATACTGTTTCAAAAGATCCAACTTAAAGTAAATATATTTGATTTAATTAATTTATATATTTTATTAACTTTAAATAAATAATACCCATTATTTTGCAATGAAGTATACATTGCTTAAAATATCAAAATTGTAAGAAAAAAAAATAACAGTTAAAAGAATGATAGCTAAAATTGATGAATTATACTAGCTACAGGCCAATTTCTACACATGTTTATAATTCTAACTTATTTTAAAAAATTGTTTTGTATTTGATTTTATGTTTATACTTATTTTGTGAAGTCAAACATTTATTATTATGTAATAATTTTTTTTTATTTGTCTGTATTACAAAACAAGAAGAAAATATATTTATTTCAAATTGATTACTTAAAAAGTTTTGCATGTGTTTTTTGAATCCTGAATACTATTATGTCTTGGATTTATTTCCTTTATGAGGAATTCTTTTATATTTGTAATCTATAATTTTTAGAATAATTGCAACTTCTTAGCCTTTTTCAATATTAAAATTTCAATTTTTTTTTTTTATTAAAAAAATTGAGAATTGTGTAAAGCATTTTAATATGCTCTCAGATTCAACTCGTATAAAGCAAGCCTTTTAAGAGACATTTCAGAGATTTGTATAAATGCTTTATTTATTGATTTCTTAATCTAAGTATTATTATAAATAACTTTTTTTTGTATTTAAAAATCCTTCATTCTGTTTAATTGTATTATGAAATAGAAACAGATTTGTAATGACATTTTTCTATAATTCTAATATTATTTTCACTGTCTATGAAAACTCTAATCAGTTAAAAGGTGTGTCTAAATAAAGTTAGACACACTTAAAAGGTATGTCTAATCTTTAAAAAAAAATTTTTTTCTCCTGTTCTAAATAAATTTTAAAGAGTTGTCCACTATACAGAGTTAATGCACACTATTCCTTGTGCCTAGGATTAATAGGATGTTTTTCAATTTCCAATAAAATATTTTTTAAATAAATTATTCATTATGTACTAGATATCACAGAAGTTGCCAAAAATATTTTGATTTAATTACTAGATACTTTTACTTGCGTATTAACGCTACCTTGGCGACAATTGCGCCAATAAAGAGCACACGTGCCAACCGCAGCTACAGATTGGACGGTTCTTAAGTGGCGCCAATCTACAATTAAAATTTTTCATTTTTCGAATAATATAATGACTATTTTATTGTTATTTCGATAATTAATTGCAGAATTCTTATTTGCACTAATTTCATCGTTGGAGTAAAAAGTTTGTTTCCACAACAGACGAAAGATATACCACAATAAAAGGTACATTAGATGGCGCCGTGTCTCGATGCCTGTACTACATAAACGTAAAATTCCCATGTTCTGAATATTATTGTTTTATTTACTACTTTAAATTTTGTGAAAATTATATTGTATGAAATTTATATTATTTCTATGAGAAATAAATCAAATGTATGTAAGTATTACCTGATTTGATTATCAATATTTTTTTATTTTCTAAGTTTGAATTGGAATTGGAATAAAATATATGGAATGAAAAGTTGTGAATCAAAATATTGAACTTTTCTATGCTTAAAGTTTGTCAACATGTGTTTTATTTGATTAAGAATTCTAAAATGAAATGTGATCTAACAAGATAATATAATATAGACAATATAATTTTAAAGAAGATGAATTTTAAGGATTTTTTGAAAAGTGTGAAAATGAAGTAAATTCTGCAATTATTTGATATAATGATAACATTAAAATTTTATAAAAGGTATTATAATAGTTGCAAGTTGAAAATCAAGGACATTTTATTTTAAAAACTTTTGTTATTTGAAAAACAAAGAATTTGAGTTATAAATTTGAGTGATTTGATTATCGGCGAAGAAAAATTGATAAATGGTACTTTTAAGTTGGAAGTTATTTAAAGAAAACAAAACAAATAAATAAGTGTTTATATTAATAAAGGAGAATTTAAAGCTCAATAACATTTTTATGTATGTACATTTGTTTTTATTTACATTTAAAAGGTGGTTTTAATTATTTCTTATTTGAATTTTTATGCATTTTGTATTCATTCAAAACATCATAATAAAAATATTTCTTTTCTAAATGCTTTGAAACTTCATGTAAAAGTTTTCTTTAAATGTATGAAAGGAATAGAACATGGAAATTAGCCTAAATTCATAACTTATTTTTATTTTAGTTTTTAAACTAAGAATTTCTGTAAATTTGTAAAAAAAAAGTTTGTGTCAACAAACTTTAAGCATACAAAAATGTATAAATAATTGAGATATAAATTTGAAAACAGTATATTACCTACATAAGGATATTCCCAGCATAAAAATACTTGCAAAGGAAAAATCTATTCATGTTTTATTTATTTTTGAATTATAAAGTTTTGCAACAATATCACATTTTTGCAATGTTTATCCATATTTTAAAGAGGCCAACGGCCGTACCATGCTGAATATACCGGTTCTCGTTAGATCACCGAAGTTAAGCATCATTGGGCGCGGTCAGTACTTGGGTGGGTGACCACCTGGGAACACTGCGTGCCGTTGGCAAATTTGGGACCTGAATGGCCGAGTGTCTAGCGCTCTGGCGCTCGGTGCCACAGGTTTCGGGTTCGAATCCCGGCGGTGCCATGGATGTTTGTAGTGGTTCGGAATCCACTTTAAGCCGTAGGTCCCGGTCTTCTATGACTGTAAGAGTGTCACGGAGCAAAAGTCAGGCTTCTACCTACGGGTGCCCCATCACAACAGAAGCTGCTTCCTTCCCCTTCAATCATGAGTCCATATGGGCTCGTGGGCTTGGCCAGCCAAGTGGGATAAGAAACAACAACAACATATTTTAAAGAATAAATTGTATAAAAAATAGTTAAAGTTGATATTTTTATGTGAAATTCAAAGGTTTTGAATATATTTAATCAAAACACTTGCAAAAAGGCTAAATATTTTAAATTCAGGTCATTTCATTTTAAAAAGCCTTTGCAAATAGCAGGAAGTTGTAAAAAAACATTTTGTCGAGCAAATTTTAACTTTTTCAAAATAAAGCTCAGAAAATATTTACAACTTTAAGGAAAAATAAAACTATATTTTTTAATAAATAAGACAATGAA
>BPLQ01006527.1:0-40599 GCA_021605075.1 Caerostris darwini
TATATACTAAAGGAAAAATGTAATTTCCAAAATGTGTGTTTTCATTTCAATATAAATAAATCAAATCTAGCATAAAGCTAAATTCAAAAATTTTGGAATTTGTTAAATAAATATGCATATCATTCAACAAAAATTCACATGAATTTTGTTAATGTGGTTTTACAGTAATGTTTTCAAAAATGTTTTAAAGTTTAGTTTCTTTTTCCGTTCTGGTATCATTGTGGATGAGTATAAATTTGTTTTATTTTGTTGTTTTGTGCAGGTAAGCTAGAAGTATAATTATATTTATGATACCGGTTTGTGGAGATAAAATAATATATATCTCTTATTATTTTTAATGTTTAAAATGTTATCACTTTCTTGTTATTATTGTTATTGAGAATGGTGTAAATGAATATATTATATTTGAGGAAAATTATTTTAAAATGAACATTTCACTAAATTTTACAATCATTTGAGGTTATAATATTGTAATTTCAATTCTTTATTGAGAATATATTACATGAAAATTGCTGTAACACAGTAATTAATAGTGAAGCCCATTGGTACATTAGATTTCTAAATCAATCTTTTCAAGTCAAAAAAAGATTTACCACGGTGTGTTTTGGGTGAATTAAGTTTGGGTTTTAAAACTGGTAAAAGTATTAATTTAGCAGTAAAAATAATTTCACGTAATATTGATATTATTATTATTAAGCAAATATTTAAGTTTGAAATCTTAACATCATTTACCTAATATTTTATCACCAAGGATGTTGTTTTAGATTTTGCTTTTCTAATTAAAAATTGACAATGTCGACTTTCCAACCTGGTTTTCAATCCTGTTTTAATAGAGAAAAAAAATATTATATCGGTTTTATCAATCTAGGAATGAATTCAATTTAAAATTGTTTCTGAAAAAACAAAATTTTTTGTTTGTTTTGTTTATCAGCATTAAACCACTGCTGCCCTTCGTAAAATTAATGTTGCGTATTAAAGAAAATCTTTTTCTTATTGAATTGCCTTTAATTAATCTTTAATCAAAAGCTATCTTGACTAGTATTAAAAAGTTTAAGGAATCGATCCTCAATGTTGATCAATTTTAAGGTTCAAAGATTTTTGTAGCGTATTTTTGTTAGTGTATTAATTTAGTTTCTAACAATTTATTTATTCATTGTGAGGTATTAATTAAGAAGTTCTGGTGAGTAAAAGAAACTGGTTTTAGTATCATAATGATTAGTCTAATTTCAGTTAAATCTTTTTGAGGATTTCCTAGAGTAACAATATTCAAAAGTCTATTTTTAATTAAAGAACTCTTGTTAAGTATAAGGTAGTTCAATAATAATTTTAAGATTTCACCACCACGGTGTGACTTTTGCCTATCCTCTTGTATTTCAAGTGAAGTGAATCCATCAGATCAAAGGAAGCTTATGTTTGTAAAACAGAGTAATAATCATGAACTGCTGCTGCCACCTTTATCTTAATTTCTAAAGTCAAGATCGTTTTGGAAATGAGTTAGTGTATTTAATTGTTTTTCTTTTAAATTAATTTCCAATCACTTTGTATTTAACACTTATACTTTAGCTATATATAAATTTCAAAAAGTATTTGTGTTTTATGTTGTTTTTGCGTTTTCAGTTGAAAAAAAAAAAATAATAATATACATTATGATAGTAATAATCCTGATTGTGGACTTATAAGTTGGTGTTTTATATCAACAAATCTTCACGAAGTTTTTCAACATTGCGTTTCATTAATTCGTAAGGATTTCATTTCTGTTTTTATTCAAAATAATACATAATTAAGAAAAAAATTTGGAAATATTTGTGGAACAAATTTTTCCTTTTTGCGCGTAAAATAAATTGCAGTATTATAATAAATTTACTATTGATTTGTTAAACAATAAGTCTGTTTTGTTGGTTGTTTTCATTTTGTGTTTTGTTTTAATAAATATTTCTGTTAAATATTGTAGATGGCTTATTGCATTTAATATGTTTACAATTCAGTTATATCTTCTCTCAAGTGTTTGTTTGTAAAGTATCTTAGTCAAATTTAATGGTTCATTTTTTACCAGCAATTTAAAGTAATTTCATTTTTAATTCTTTTGTGGTTGAAAGTATAAGAATTTTGAACATTATTATAAACGCGTTTATTATAAATAATAATTTCAGAAAATTTTGCTGTTATTAAGAAATGTTTAAAAGTGTTTGTGACTCATTTTGCTATAAGTAATAAAATAAATATTAAATTTATTTTCATTTTAAATAAGATAAAGTGAACTACCAGTTCTGAAATCCAAAGAAAACTATTTTGTTGTACCACAGTTAATATATGAGTAAAATGTTATAATATCTTTTTATAAATATTTTATTGTTCATTTCATTGGAATTTATATTGATAAGTTATAAGCATCACCAAATGCTATTTATTAATGAAAGTTTTGATTTGAATTTATTTTGGAAAAAAATATATTCATGATATTGAAATGCTGTCTTATGGTATATTTTTTAATTAATATATCAAAAGGTAAAGTTTTAGAAGCACGTGGCAAATAAAATACTGAATGAAAGATTAAAAAATATAAAAAATAAAATGTTTTAAAAATTGATCCATTTCCTTTCCCTTTTGTTTTTTAAAGCAGTCTATCGTGGAAATAACATGGGGGAATAAAACCCCAAATATTTTATTTTCTCAGTGGTAGTGTTCTGTTTTAAAAAATAAATAATTAAAAAAATGTATAGCTTTTTCTTAACATTTTAAAAAGTATGTTATTATTTTACTATCATTATTATTATTTAAAAAATAAGATTATTTATTGCATAATCATTATTTAAGGTTATTTATTGCATTATTACGGCATTAATAAATCATGCCATGTTGTAAATTTTGAAAATGTTTAATGTAAACTTTTAAAAAAGTTGCTAAAATAATGACATAGATGTTAGATATATATTTTTAAAACATTAATATTATCAAGCATGCTTGAAAAAAAAAGATTTTTATATTTAAATTGTCCGATATTAGTTTTTATTCTGTTTATCAATCATAATGGAAATTTTTTTTAAAGTAATTATTGAAACATTAAACAGAGACTAAATAAAAATAAAGCAGATGCTTTATTTTTCCAAGTAATTCCTGAAATATGTTATATCTAATTTTTTAAAGTGAAGTTAAAGAGTGACTTTTTTGTTGTTGACTTAGGATTGAATTTATCTCTTATCATAAGATTGCTTTATCTCATATTTAGTTACATTTTTTAAATACATTTGTTTCATTAAATATAAAACATTCCAGAATTAATTTGTATCTTTTTTTTAGTATTTGCAATATGGACACTCCACAACTCTTTTTCAAACTTATTTGAATTATTTTTAGTCAGAATATTGTTTTATTTAGTTTAAAGATTTTTGATTGATGCACTTGAAACTGCTTGCTTAGTAATAAAAGTTATGTGTTTCACTGAGGTTGATGAACAAAAAGTTTATTAAATGTAAATTGCTTAAATATTTATGAAGGAAAGAAAAGGATCTTGATTTACTTCTTCCTTTTACCTATACATCTTGTATATAATATGTAAAATAAAAGCCTTTCTTATTGAATTTGAGGTATTTTTTAAATATATTTCTCACTTTTTTGCTAATACCATACATACAGTACTTATTATTACCCAAATGTCATTCTGAGTTTTAACAAATATATAAAAAAATCTATTCTATGTTCTATAAAGTTGTAAAATCAATTTAAAAAACGAAACAAATGTTTTCTATTTACTCTAAAGATTTCTGACTTCTTAATTTACACTTTTCCAAATGGAAGACAGATTTTTCCAATTTAAAAAAAATTAAAATTCATGAAATTTTTAAAATATTTCAACCATAAATTTTTATTTTAAGGCCCTGTAAAAAATAATGTTTCTGTCTTGGCTGTTTGATACAGTTAGTAAATTTAAATAGCTATTAATTTTGTATAATTTTAATTTGCAGTAGCTTTTCATTTTATTTTTCTCCATTTCCCTTCTGTTTTCTTTTTTTAAAATTAAGTTTTTACTCATAATGGTGTCTGCACATTAGATTAAGATTGTGGAGGTTTGAAAATTAACTCTTAAACAAATAACTAATTTTTTTTTGGTAATGAATTTTCCAAAAATTATAAAATCCTTTTTAATAGTTATTTTTTAAATTTCACAAACTGCCTCCCTTATTTAATTTCCTCATTTCATTTCTGGTTTCCATTTCTAAAATTAAGCCTTATCAAAAATGTTCTGTTGTATTGGGCTAATATATTTGATATTTATAAGTTGTTGGTATGAAATACAATACCATGACTGTCTTGTGCAATTGTAAATTTGCTTAAAAAATTATCCATTTCTTAATTACTAATTCATGTTATAATATTTTTTTCTCTTTCTCCTTTATTTAAATTGTAAGCAATTTTTTAAAAGTAATTACATGATACATTGTACTATTACATGTATCAATCTAATTTTGGTAATAATAGTGTGCTTTTCACATGATTTTAATTTAATTATTTTAATAGCTGTTAATCAACTGAAATATAAATAATGAAAACAATTAAGTTTTAATGCATTTAAATAGTTTTTTCAGTTGAAAATTTTTTTGTTTTTAAGCAATTTTGGTTTTAAAAAAAAGTTATTAAATGTAACTTTCCTGAACTGAAAATATTTTAATCGATTTTTTTATTATTGTGTTATTGTCCTATTAAAATGATATTTTATTTATTATTTAAACATGATTTATCGATGGATAATTGACATATTTGTAAAATTTGGAATGAGAGAGGAATTAGAATTTGAATTAGGCTCCAATTTCTTTAATCGCAATTCAATTTTATGTATTTTTATTTTGAAATTTTTTTTCTTTCTAATGGATTAAAATAATTTATTTCAATTTTTTATACAAATATTTTATTTACATATTATTTACAGAGTTGCAGAAAGCTTCAGCTAGAGTTTGTCTTTTAAAAAGCATTTTACAAGCAATAAATTATTTTTCTGTGATATTTGATCCAAAGTTTGGGTTTTTATCAAGTTTTAACTGACAAATTTTTTTTCTATAAAAGTTTTAATTCTTGAAGGTGGTGTCAAGTACTTTCATGAATTATCATGTGCTTGAGTAGTGCTTTTAATCATTTTTTCTGCTTCTAATTCAGCCGCTCTTTCTAAGGCAGCATATTCAGCTCTTCTATCTTCAATACTTTCTGAATTTTCCAGTGGTTTTTCAGAAGTTCCAGAAAATTCCTCTGATGAACGCTCATGCCTTTGTTTATCACTATTTAATAAATGAATCATGGGTTTTATAGTTAGTTTCTTACTCAGAGGTTTCTTTGGTGCATATTTTTTGATTACAGTGGGACTTAAAAATTGGGGTTGAAATAATTTTTTTGGCAGTGTTTGAACTTGTTCTTCTTTTTTTGGTACATTATGTTTATATGAAAGTATCATTGGTTTGTATTTCCTTTGCTGAACATCTTTCTGATGTTGATTATTTGTAAATTCTTTCTTAAAAGGTACTTTAAAGAGAGCAATCGGGTTCATTTGTCCAATAGTTGGGCCTTGTTTTCCTCTTGGGAGGCTAGGGTTGCCTTGATAATTTTCATTCTTTTTATTATTGCTATCAAGGGGCCCAATTTCTTTCGTATTTTCATCATTGTTTGGTGTTCTTATTGCCAATTCATTAACATGCTCAGGTGTTTCTTCTGATTTTTGATAATTGGGAGAATTTTGCACTGATTTATAATCTGGTCCATGTTTTCCCAAAGATAGATTATCTAGAGTTATAGTACCTTGCATTGGACTTGTGATCATCACAATCATTCTCATTATCACCCCTTTGATGCTTTGGTTTAAATAATTGTGATCTTGCCGCTTTTTCTTTGTTTTGTTTGCGATGAAAGAGTTGATGCAGGCTCATAAACTTGAGGCGGATTATATTTTTGTCCAGATTTCCAGTTAGGATTTAAATGTTCTGGTGATGAATTTATTGTAAAAATGAAAGCAGGGAGATTTTTTTGAGACAAAGGTTTTGTGCGTTGAGCTATCTCAGTTGTTGAATACTGTGCGTTATTTAAATTCGGGGCGGTAATTGTTTGAGGGATATTGGTGCGATATGTATGGCTGGTGCGGATATCGTGGTGATATTTTTTATTCATGTTATTTCTGTTAGGAAATGGTTTAGTAGTACTGTCCAATGTTTCAGTAACAGGCAATTGTTCATTATTTAAACTTGAAACCATAGTTGGTTGAGGGTTATTATTGCGATAATTATGCTTACTATGATCTCCTGGAAAATGATTTCCGTTATTATTATATATATTAGGAAGTGAAGATTTGATATGATGTAATATTTTAGCGGCAGTAGTTAGTTGACTATTTGATTGAGGAGTGGTTGTTCGTTGAGGAATATTTCTATAGTACGTTTGCCTACTACGGTCTTCTTGAAGATTTTCCATTTTTGTAATTTTTCATTCGGGAGTGAAGGTTTTTTGCATGCAATGCTTCGGTGACTGGGGATTGTTCATGCTTTGAATGTGGAGTCGTGGTTCGCTGAGGAATATTATGGTAAGGAAGCCTACTACGGTCTTGTAAGGTTTTCCATTTTTGTAGTTTTCATTCAGGACTAAAGGTTTCCTGGCATGCAATGCTTCAGCGACTGGTGATTGCTCGTGATTTGAATGTGGAGTCGTGGTTCTCTGAGGAATATTATGGTATGGAAGTCTACTACGACTTCCTTGGACATATTTTTCATTTATATGTTTTAAGCCGGGATAATACGGATTAACGTTTCTGTATTGACTTCTTTGGATACTTGAGGAAGGATTTGCATGTTTTACGTAGTTATTTTCAAGTGGTTTGCTTATTTGATATTGATCAGCATATCTTGGTATTATTGTGGTGGGTGGGGATACTTTTCTGTGTGAAGGATTGTTTTTCTTCTTGTTGAAGAACTTTCATGTTTTGTGGCAGAAAAGGAACCTTCATATTTTCTTCGTTGAAATAATTTCTTTTACCGTCGTTGTTCTTTAAATTTGGAATTTCTGTATTAGTATTTGCTCTGTATTTATTTCCTTGTATATTTGTTTTGCTTTTCAAAGGTTCTATTTTTATCACAAAACCACGAGGATTTACATTTGTGTAGATTCTTTGTTTTCTAGTCGAGTCTGGTGGTAAACTTGCCTGAGTATATGTTTCATGCGGTTTAATATTTATAGGTGTTCTAGCTTGGACATGCAAATTTATTCCACCGTTGTGCTTATAAGAGTGTTGGATGTTTTCAGTAGACGGTATTGTAGTTACTTTGTTAAATTGATTTGTTATTGGTTCAATTTCTTTTTGATCATTCTTATAAAATATTTTATGCGATGTATTATTGCTTAAAATTAAGTTTTGTGCTCCAATATTAGGGATATTGGATTTGTTTAGACTTTCTCGAATATCTTCTAAAGGTACATTTTTTATACCAATTTTTGTATTTATGTTTCGTAAAGTGTTTGGATGTCCGTCAGTTGTTGATCGTGTTTGACCGATATCGCTTAATTTTAAATTATTTGTTTGCATTGGTAGTTTAGTAGGTATAATAGTTCCGAAATCAATACCAAAGTTATTTTGAGGTGGTATTGTTGGTTTTAGTTTATGCACGTTAATACTTTTATAAGCATTATCTTTTCCATCTAATATTTTACTTACATCTGTTCCAATTGTTTGTAACCTAGACATGACTTCCGCTATTCGCGATGCCACGTTTATATTTGGTTTATTATTCTCTTCCTTAATGTTTATTTGGGGCTTGACGTTCTGTACGGGCAATTTCCTTTTCTTCTCATTTTCAATCTTCGATTTGTCTATTCTATCCCCGTAATTGTGTTTCTTTTTCCGATCAGTTTTTCTTTTCATTGGCTGTAAAGGATAAGTGTATACTGCTTTTTGGGGATTTTTTTCAGCCAGTGATAATTTTGATTGATAATTAAAATTTTCATGGCCTGCAGCAAGATAATGACTTAAATCCGTATTTGGAGTACTCGTTTGTAAGTCCTTTTCAATCTCACTATCTTTTATTGCTAGATTTTGTATATTATTTTGTTCTTTAATTAAGCGCTGTTCTGTATATGTTGTTGATGTTGCCTGTTCAGTACTAGGTTGCGTTACTACAGGAAAAATTGGAAATTTTAATTCAGGATTTGGTAATAAATTTTTACCCCTTATCCTGGATGTCGATTCTTCATTTAAATATTTGTTTTGATGATTTCTTAAATTTTGATTTTCTTTTCCTAAATTGGTAACGAAATTTATACGTTCTTTCATTTGAGGTTTTATGACTTCTTGTTTATTTGTCGGCGTAAAATATGTTTCCGTTGGCTTATATATGTCGGAATTCAGGTGGAATGACGAATTTCTTTCTTCTGTATCTGTTATTGATTTAGGCTTTTCAGTACTAGGTTGTATTGTTACAGGAAAAATTGGATACTTCAATTTTGGATTTGGCGACCAATTTTTACTTCTTATTCTGGATGTCGATCTTTCATTTGTATATTTGTTTTGGTGATTTCTTAAATTTTGATTTTCTTTTTTTAAATATGCTTCCGTTGGCTTATATGTTTCGGAATTCAGGTGGAACGACGGATTTCTTTCTTCTGTATTTGTTGTTGATTTTGGTTTTTCATTACCAGGTTGCGTTGTTACAGGAAAAACTGGATACCTTAGTTCAGGATTTGGTGATAAATTTTGACCTCTTATTCTGGATGTCGATCCTTCATTTACATATTTATTTTGGTGATTTCTTAAATTTGGATTTTGTTTCTCCAAATTTGTAACGGAGTTTATGCGTTCTTTCATTTGGGGTTTTATGATTTCTTGATTGTTTGTCGGCTTAAAATATGCTTCCGTTGGCTTATATATTTCGGAATTCAAGTGGAACGGCGGTTTTCTTTCTTGCGTGTCTAATGTAATAGATGGCCGACTAGCAGTGAAATCGTCAAGGGACATTGGTTTTCGCTCCAAATGCATCTGTAAGTTCTGAAGTTTAGGCGGATTCCAGTTGGTTTTCGTATTGCTGTTTTCATGATAACTGTAAATTAGAGGACTTAACTCTTCGTGACCGTTTGCGGATTTCCCATTGTTATCATGGAGGATCACGTACTCATTTTCTTTAAAATAATTATATCCTCTGGGATTAGTTATATTATCCGGAAATTCCTGTCCTTCTTCAATATTTTGCGATCTGTAGTTTGTAGGAGCGTGAGATTCCTCACCCGCAGCAGTTTTGTATTCAGTTTGAGAGGTGCCATGATTGTTGTCAACAATTTTTAAATTACTGGTTGGCAAAGAAAAAGAAGTTTGCAAAGCATCACTAGTACCTTGCAAATTATGCGAAGTTAAACTTGGGTTAGGAACATTGTTTTTTCGTGCATCTACGTTTCGCTGTGCATAATCATTGTTAGCCATGTTAGAGTTTAATCTATTTTGTGTTGTATCCAAAGATTGTCTGCTGTTCTTGTCACTTTCCGTGTTTGCCTTTCTTCTTTTAAAACTGTCGTAGTTGTTCGATCTTACTTGTGACTCCGTGCTTTTCCATTGTGGATTATTCCCAGCTTTGTTATTACGATGATGAGGATGGATGTTCGGATTGGAATTTCGGCTGTACGCACTCATGCTGTTCCTGATCATTGAATCATCGCAGTGCACTCTGTTGTACCAATCGCACACTAGTAGATGTTGATTGAATATTGTGTTATTCGGACATAAGAAAGAATGCTTCACACCTGTACCTTGACACATATGGAATACCTGGAAAAAAAAAATAAGCATTATTGTTGATAAAATAAAAATAGATTACAGTAGTAATAGATAAAATTTGTAGTCATACGATTTTAGAAATTTTGAATGCATATAAAACATGAAACACGATAATTTGAACAATCATTGTATTTTTAAACACGGCTTGATGTGACTTTTGATGTATATTAAGATCATTTGATGCATATTAATATCATGAAACGATAATTTGAACAATTATTGTATTTTTAAACATGGTTGTTGTATCTTTTGATGAATGTTAATATTATGAAACGATAATTTGAACAATTATTGCATTTTTAAACATGGTTGTTGTATCTTTTGATGAATGTTTATATAATGAAACGATAATTTGAACAACTATTGTATTTTTAAGCATGGCTTGATGTAACTTTTGATGCATATTAAGAGTTTGCGATTAAATTTTAGGAAAAGTAAACTTTTTATCAATTATCAAAATTTGAAATACGGTTGAGTACCAAATGCATTTTACATATAAGAAAATAACTGTTGTTCCTTATCCCACTTGGTCGACAACAACAACTAGACCAAGTCCGTGAACCCGTAAGAATCATGATAAAGGGTAAAAAATGTAGCTTCTTTTGTCCTTGCAGCACAAAGACATGGGCATCCAAAGGGAGAAGTTTAACTTTACCCCAACCGGTTATACTCCCGGGTACTGGGTACTCATTTGAATCGCTTTTTACAACATGCATGGGCTACAGTGCGGTAATTCTAACCCGGACCCACACGGGAAGAAAAAAGGACCCAAAAGGAAAAGTCTGGCTTTACCCCGCTCGATTACACCCCAGGGCACTGGGTACCCATTTCAGTTGTCTTTTACAACATGCATGGGCTACAGTGGGGCTATTCTATCCAGACCCCTACGGGAAGTAACTAAAATCTAATAGGCACAGAGAGTCTGTTATAAATTAACTATAATATAAAAGTATAAACTTAATATTTTTCAATTAATTAAAATAAATTATGTATTCAAAAAGTAATTCATTTTGGAATTTATTTCATTTTATTGAATTATTTATGTATTGAAATATACTTTTCTACTAAATTGCATAAAAAACTATTTTCTTCCATTCATTATTATAAAAGTGAGTCAGCTCATTTTACTAAAACAAGATAAATAAATAAATAGGCAAGAGACACTTAATCGTTTTGGGGCATCAAAGTTATTTTTGTCAAATATCTTAGTCATTATATTCTTTGGATTAAAACGTCAATGTCTTCTTCAGTGCGAAGATCTGCGATAGTTTTCAGCGATGCGTAGAAGTCGAGCTTGACACATTTATTTATTTATTTTTTATTTTAGAATTATTTTCCCAAACGATTTTTACGAATGGAATATTTCAAAGTGAGTGCGGATTAACCCAGTTGTTGACGAAGAATAATTTTGCACCTGCGGGTATTTTTAAAAAAATGAAATCTTTTAATGGTAAGTAATAAATATGAACGCCCTTCTAAAATCTGCTATAGTAATGATGGTTAATCTGCTTTTATGCGATGAAAAATGTCAAAAGTTATGTTGATAAAGCGAAAATGGTTTTTGACATGTAATCATCTCTAATTTATTCCATTAAATTTCTTTTTATAGAAATAGTTTTCAAGTAGAGCAGTATTAGCTGCTAAATAACTTAAGGCGATGATTCTTTTGTAATCTTTGGTTCAGTTTAAATCATCGCTTTTATAAACTGTTAAGTAGATAAAAGAAATATTATAATTGAAATTTTATATCTGAGTTATCCATCTAGCTTAACTAATCATGAATTACATTTATTTTTTATGCATGTACATATTTGCCCTATGGTGTTTATATGGTTTGTCACTTGCGTATTTATATACTAGCTTTTTTTAAATTATTTTTCCAAAATAATCTATTAATTATTAAAAACTTGCAGTAAAGTTTTTCTTATACATCATATTTTAACTGTTAAATGTAAAATAAAAATATGATTAAAATATAAAAATTGTTTTCTACAACATGGCAATAACGATAATAGTTCTTAGTAATTCATATATTTATTTTGTTTTAATGCATTATATAGATTATTTGTTGTTACCTATAGTTTTATTGGAACTCAATCCATACACGTTTGGCCACTTACCGTCAAAACAAAAAGAGAAAAAAATCAAAATTATAAAGACAAAAAACCGGACATCCTTAACAAAAATGACCAAAATGCCTTAAAAACGAGTTAAATGTTCTAAGGATAAAAATTTAAAATGCTAGAAGCACACTAATAAAAGTCCTTGTGATCACGACATGTTTTCTCTGGCCCTGCAGTAAAGAGTACACAAATCACCATTCTATTGTAAGTTAAAGTCCAGTCCCGAGCAAACAAGTAGATGGGCCTTATTCTTCTTTTCTGTCTTATATAAAACAATTAATGTATAAAAAAATCTTAAGTCAGGAATAAGGATTAAGTCACAATCCCTACTTTAGTCAGATGTTCGGCCAAGCAGTCGTGTCCAGTTCTTAATCTAAAATTGTCAACAGCCTCTTTGCGAGTTTTTCCATGAAATTTTTTCCTGTCATCCCGATTGTCTCCCAGACATTTTCTTTGGTGTTAGATGATAATATATATAAGTATGATAGAATTATCATCTGCAACTCATAATATTAATTCTTGATCAAAACATTTCAATTTTGAATTAAATATGGCAAGTCGGTATTAAATAACTGCAAATTCTATTACAAATTTGATTATAATATATTTTCCAGCTTTTATTAGTAATAAGAGTTTTAAAATTAACCATATATATAAAGAGATTCAATATTTTTCATCATAAAACGTTAGGAACAATTGAAACTACACTGAAGTCAGAACCGCAATTCATGTAATATGACGAAATCTAAGGTTTATCCTGAGAATTAACCAAGCTGTATTCAAAATTATAGATTTATATTGGTTCTCAAACTCAGTAAGAAAAGCGCATGATGTTTTAAGAATATTTTTGGAAGTTTGCTAACTGAAACAATATAAAAAACTGCATCAGCATAATAATTTAAAAAATTACATGTATAAAAATTTGGAATGCTATTTATATATTAGTTAAAGGATTAAGTTTAAATTCGCATTAATATGAGGATTCTAACCGTATAACGATTTTGCTTTAAATGTTCTATTACGGAATTTGAATATCATATTTCTTGCGGATTTAAATTCTATGAAACGTGTTTAAAATAAATTTAAAAGAAGAATAGAAAACAATAAAGGAATATTGTTTAAGAAAATAATCAAGAAGCATTGTTTGAGAAAATTTTCTTGAAAATCTCATTTAGAGATGATTTTAACAGAAGAATGGAATGAAATCGAATAATCTTACGCATCTTTTTTTGAATCCTTGCCCAATCGTATAAATGTAATTTTAACTTAAGTATTCTTAACTAAATATTGTTTTGTTACTTGCATATTTGCATGAAATATTATATATGTACTTCGAAATAACCAAATATTTCTGAGAATTCTTTTTAGTATTTTGCTTGCTTAAACTATATTAAAAATCTTTTAAAATTATTTTTTTATAATATAATACTTTATGTAATACAAAACGAAACTATTAATAAAGCTATATCTGCACATATATTTTCCAAACTTTTGTGTATGTGTGTGTATATGCCAATGCACGGCCACAATTTGCATAAAAACGGGTTACTTACGGGGGTCCACTCTTCTGTTGAATGTGATATATTTTACTGTACACATAATTCAGTGTGTGCATGCACATGGCATGCGAAAGTTTTCACATGTCACAATAAATATGATAAATGGCAAGACGCTAAAGTTGTAGAAAAGCAGAATTGAAATATGTTTGTAAAAGAACAATTTTTTTTTTAATTCAGTTGGTCGTGTATCAAACCCCTCAATTCTTATGTTGATATTTTTGAAAATGTAGGTTATTATTAGGCAGCGTTTTTTTTTTCATAACTACAAATGTTTTGTTTTAACAATTAAATTATTATATTTTGCTTTTATATAAATCGAATTGTCTAAGTATCGTGTATATCAATTTAATCCCATTTGGCTCAATAAATTTTGTACAATTGAACCTCACTTTAATTATACTCCCCCCACCCCCTACATATTATTTCTAAAAGGAAATTACGCATTATTATAAACAAATTTAACAAAGATAATATAAATGGTTTTTTTTTTTTTTTTTTTTTTTTAATTTTAAGGAACTCAACTTAGAAAATATGACGATCCTCAGTGTACTGCAGCGCGGGACGGAATTTTCATGAGTAATCTACTCATGGATGGAGACAAAGCGACAGCTTCTATTGTGATGGAGCACCCTTATGTAGAAGTCTGACTTGGCTGCGTGTCGTTGAAGAAGGAGGGCTTTTAGGAGGAACTATCCACATTTGCTTATCTTATGGGAGAAAACTCGAAAAGCTCCCATCAAGTAGTCCGACTCCCGAGTCTTTTTTGAAACAGTGTCCGCAACAAAACTGCCAGCTGATTGAACCTCAGACCTAATGCTCACCAGCGGCACACGTTGTCACTGGGCCACGAGTCGGGGGGAGGGGGTTAAGTACATGTAACCAATTTTTTAAATATACAATATATTTTTGATAAAAAAAAATAAAATTCTAGTAACCTTACCTGACATCCTGTTTCTGGATCGGCATGATATCCATGTTTCCCTTTACATTGAAAATGCGTCTTTGGTATTGAATTATATCGAGGGTAGTTGAGATCGACTCCAGGTTCTTCGAAGCCGTATTCCCATGCATGGGGATCGACTTCCTTTAAATTGTCCCATCCATTCCGGTTGTTCTGCGGCCGATAATCGTTCATTGCGTTATCTTCTGAACGGTGGTGGTAATGCTGGCTCTCTGCATGTTTCACCACATCTTGATCAGGTTTTACGATATTTTTATTTTGTGTTTCTTGTAGTGAGCTTTCTGCATCTCTGAATTGGTTTTCTCTGCCTTGAGCTTTAGGTTCATCACTCTGAATGGGATGATTTGGATTTGCCATCCCATTTCTTCTACGAAACTTTGAAATTTCAATTTGTTTTTGTTTTTCATTTTCAGATATAGATTTAGTCGAACTATTTGTGTTTTCACTCAAAGGGAGCTCTTTTACAGAAATATTTGAGGGCAAATCAAAATGTTCATTTTTAGTTTTGTTTTTGTGCAGTTCTTCTGAAGAATTTTGAGTCATCTTAACAGTTGAAGAGATGAGTTTTGTTTCTGAAGGGGTTCCATAGGAGGAAGAAAAGAATCTTGCATTGGAATTATGATTTTGGACTGGGTTTCTTCCATTATAATTGCTCTGAGATGGAAATTGTTGCACTTGTTGTTGTTGCATATAATATGGGCGTACTGGAGTAGTAGCTCTGCTTTCTTGGGCCGACTTTCTGTAAAGTTCAAACGGAAAATGAAGTTGTTCTGAGTGAAAGTCATTTTTAAGTCTTTTCATTTCGTCAGTATCTTCTGGCTTAAGGTAATAAGATCTTAGTTCGGAGTTTGTAGCAGGTTTAGTATGCATATCTGTCCTTAATTCTGGCTTTGTATTTAGATATACATTTTTAACATCAGGTTTTAGATAATATGGTTTTTCTTCTAAGTTTGTTTGACGTTTATTTACTGTAATTTCTGGTTTTGTGGTTTTGTCTTCAGCCTGCAGATGAGCAGAATGTAGTTCCTTTCTTTGACTTGGGATATTTTGAACTTTCGATTGTTTCTTTGACAAATTATCATCAAGTTCAAAGGACTTTTCTCTACCCAAAGTGAAATGGGATCGAAAAAAATTATCATCTTCAAACTGGGGAGATCTTTTTTGCCGAGAAATAACTTCGTCGTGTTGAAAATAATCAGTTTCTTCTCCAGAAGTAATTTCAGCAGTATTCTGTTTGTCATGGTTTGCATTAAAGGACTCTTCATCTATGTAATCAGGATGCTCCTTTTCTATGAATACTTCAGAAGCTAGCTTGTCTTCAGCAGCAGTTTCAAATATGTTACTTCCATAATTAAAATTATATGGTTGCATTCGACTATCAATAGCTGTTTCTATCTGGGCATGAGTGTCATCATCATCCCAACTTAATTTGATTGATGACAAGAAACCATCATTTCGAGGACTTTGAATTCTTGCAGAATCAAAATGTTCCAAACTGATATCTCCCACTCTTTTAAACATGTGCATAAAATACTTTCCTTTATCTTCTGACGAACTAATTGGTTCTCTTACACCTGGCAAAGCTTTATTATAATAAGGCAGTTTTACCTTTTCAATGCGATCTTTATTTAAGGATTTACTTCTTTCGGTAAAAATGGATGGAACTTTTTCGATGCGTAAATTTTTTTTATTTGGATATGGATTGCGATCATTATAGGAATGGTAAAAAGTGTTGTCTTGAACTTTGTTTTGACTTCTTTTTTCCGAATTTGGTACTGTGTTGTAATTCGAATATGTTTCATATTTTGTAGGTGTCCAAATGGCATCATCTGATTTTTTTGGTGCTTTTCTTTTGAAAGTTATTGGGGCTTGAGTTGATGGATTCGAATCGTAATTTTTATTAGTGTCTTCATTTCTGGAATCTTGAATTTCACTGATGGTGTGTTCGTTATCTTTAGAAGCTATGAATCTTTTTGAAAAATCAAAATTTTCGTTATTTGGTTTTTCCATTTCTATTTCTGGTTTTTTGATTCTGGAATTTTCTATCCACTGTTTTTCATATTTCTTTGGTGAAAATTTTTTCTCGGGTTTTATCTGAGTCTTTTTGTAAACTCTCGTTTAGGTGCCACATTAGATAATCTTATGTTTTTTGACTGGTCTTTTTTATCGCCTCTGTAATTAAATGTTAGTAAATAATCGTTATCGTTTTTAGCACTATTTTCTTTTCCTCGATTGGGATAATGCTCCAAATTTGATTTTCGCCCTGAATATTCGTGATCATTTCGAATGTTTTTACTGATATTTTCTCCAGTATTCCAAAAATCTTGTTTTGATTGCTTATTGCTGTTATGATTAGTTTGGTTCCATGGTTGACTTGAAATTAATTCCGCACTTCTTTCTTCCTTGTAATAATCATCCTCTAAAGATTTTTCATTTTCATTTAATGAAGAATTCGAAAAGTTGTTTGCAGATTCTTTCAAAATATTTTTAGACATTACTTCTCCACTAGTTAGCGGAGTGATATTTTTTCCTTGTGTGTTTTCATTTGAAGCTGGAATAATTTCTTCACTGATTGCTGGCAAAATCGCAGGAACATAAGTATTATTGTTTTCCTTTGTTTGATTATCTAACACTGCTTTTGTTTCCTTTATTTTGGTCGTGTTGTTATTTTTATTTCGATTTCGAACTCGTAAAACTTTTCTTCTTTTCTTTTTGTTCTTTTCCGGCTGTGACGCATCGATTTTCGAATTGTTTTCAACGGTTGTAGACTTCTGGGGTTGATTTTCTAAATCTGAATTTTGGTTGCTCTGCGAGTGATTTGTTTTGACAATTGCCATATTCTTCTGCATTGTGCCATTCTCAGGATCTTGGCTACTCTTTATTGAATCTTTATCTTTTCTAGAAAATGTCGATCTCCTGATATCTGGTTTTCTGAAATTAGAACTTTTTGGTTGCTTCTTTTTTTTCTAAATCCCTCTGAAGCAACTTTGTATTCTGATTTTTTCCAATCCTCGTAGAATTATAAGTTACTTTTCCGATGTTGATTTCTGCAGATAAGTCAGATGTAACTAAAGAAAAAAATGAAATTTTTTTTATTTAACAGAAATTTTTTGTTATTTTATTATTTTTTAATTTTTATTTAACAGAAAAAAAAGTTAACTTTTTTTAATAAAATTTTTAATGGAGTCTATAAAACAACTAGTATTTTTAATGGAGTCTATTAAACAACTAATATAAATTATAAAAATTCAGTAATATTATTTTTTAGGATTTAATTTTACGAAATTAATCTATATAGAAAATTGTTTTCTAAGTTAAAGTTTAAGTTAGTATTAAGTTTATTAAGTTATTATTAAGTTTAAGTTTAAGTTATGATTATATTTAAGTTTATATAATTTTAATCTGTCTGGTTTATAAGGGTTTAATCTATTTTACATTGAAATATATTTTTCTTGTGATGAAATTGTTCGAAGTAAATTTGAGCTAATACATAAATTATGTATAGCTAAAAGGATTAATACAACTAATTGGAAGTTTATGTGTGAATATTTATATTCAAAATTAAAGCAAAAATGAAATTTTTAAAGAATTATAAATTAAATTCATTAAAAATATTTGAGAAACAATAGTAGTATTTGATTAATTAATCTTCCTTTAAAATATTTATTAAAAGATAAAAAAGATAAATAAACACTGAAGATATTTTCGAATGTAAATGAAATTTTTAACGATACTTGTTGCAGTACTTTAAACTTTTCCAACGGTATAGAACATGAAACTGTTGTTTTGTGTTTTGATATAATGCACTATTCTTTAAAAATTCATGATTATCTTCTTCATTGGCGCAACAGCCCTCTAATGGGTCAAGGTCGACTGCCTAGTGGCAGATTTCGAGACAGGAGATGTTTTCTTTTTTACGGGATAGGGATGTAAGCCCTACGCCCTACAGCCATTTGAAACCTCTCATCCCCATTATTCCCAAACTGTATAGGGGCAACTCAACTCTAAACACAGTGAGGTGGTGTAGTAGTAATCATTTGAGACCTAAAGATTAAAGTGGATTCCGAACCACCACGAATATCCGTGGTACCTCCTGAACTCGAACCCGAAAGCTGTGGCACTGGGCGCCAGAGTTATATATTTATAGTTTTTAAAAATCGAAATATTTTTTTATTTTAAACTTATTTGGAAATAAAGAAAATCTTGAGATTATATTAAATTCCTAAGAGGATCCGAATATAAATGACGACATGTATATTAAAAAAAAATAATAATAAAATAAAAATAAAGCTGAAATAAAAATGATCACCTTTCTTTGGAGTATCATTTGATTCTTTATTTCGAGAATTCAGTTGGTCCTGGTGAGATATTCTTTTTCTCAGATTCAGTTGAGGTTTGCGTTTGGGTGCCACGTTTCGTTCCCGAAACCTTGACAAAGCACGACTTTTGACTTCAGGTTTGGGAGGAGAACTTCTTGTTGAGCTGAAGGATTCTTTCACAGGTGGTACATCGTCTATTTCTACTGCGTCCCGTTGCTTGGTGGCACTTGACTGACTAGTGGGTGTCCTACTGAACTCGAAGTCTGCTTTATAGAGTTCGCTGGAGTCCTTACGCGCCTATAGAAGAAGAAAAAATCGTGCTTAAAGAGTTATTTGAGAGAAAAATAAAAGTTATTAAGAGAGGAAATAAATAATGTTTATCATGCATTAGTGAAGTAGTTATTAAACTATTTCGCTTGATTTTCAAAAGGAGACCTGATGTATTTTTTGCAGAATAACATCAAATTTAACTTTAAAAATCATGACTTTTAAAATGGCTAATAATTCTTCATTTAAATAATTCATTGGTACATAACACTAATAATAATGTTCATTATTACTATATTTAATTGGTACATAATTCTTCATTTAAAAATCCAAAAAGAAATAAAGACCCTAAATCCCTTTATAACATATATTATATGCATATATACGATGGCGGTTTTCTTAAAATTTATTTATTTATTATTTATTTTCACTAGTCTCATCCAAAAATGGAGGTGTATATACAGCCACTCTTGACAATCAGAAACCCTTTGGAAGTGATTAATGTGATGAAAGGCTAGATCTAACAAAAACCATATATAAAAAGAGAGATCTTGCACCAAGTGTTTTGAAATGCCTCGACTTGGAGACCATTTTGGCCAGACATTCTCCTACTGATTGGCTGCACTTTTTACTGATGCTTCTCAATTTGACTGCTACTTAAATGTAGGGGCTGTTGTATTTTCGGATTTTATTTCTTTTCAAGCCCCTGCGGACTACATTAGTACCTCCTTTTATGGTGAAGTAGTTGCCATACTTATAGTCCTAAAGCAATTATTAACTACTATATATTATAAGTTTGAAAGGAAGTTCTTTCAGATTCTCAAACAGCCATCCAATCAATTAACTCCGTTGAATATCCATTGACACCTGAGATTTTGCAATGTCAAGAATTCTCGAGAACTCTCACTTTAAAGGGGAAACAAATTATTCTTCAGTGGGTGCCTGGCCATTGTGGTCTTTGGGACCATGACCAAGTGGACTTCCTTGCAAAAAGAGATACCAGCTCACTGCAACATCCTAATACAGCCATTCCTTATTGAAGGATTAAACTGTTTCTAAAGCCTTCATTTACATCTAATTTCTTGCGGGATCTTCAGACTCGTACAGCCCTATCAAATTGGAGAAAGGTAAGCTCTTCTCTTTTTCCCAATAAATTACGACACAAAGAAGTGGCGTTTTCTCGCTTGTCTATGGGACACGACTGCCTTGCCGCCTATCTACACAGCATAGGCATTTCAACCTATTTGCCCACTTTGTGACTCTGGAGAAGTAAGGGACGGGGACCCTCTGCTCCGATGTGGGGTTCTTCATGGATCTACAGAGGAGTTGAAATATTGGAAAGCAAAATCGCACATTAGAAAATAACTCTGGTCTTATTTTTGTTCTTAGTTCTTGATAATTCTATTGTTTTTAGCGCTATTGTTATTTGTAACTTTTTATCCAGCCATTAGAAATAAACTTTCATCAAGGTTAAACAGAAATATGTTTCTTTCAATAAATCATATTCTGTAAGCAAATTCTTAAAAACAGGGCACTCATTTTTGTCCGACTTGCCATAGCGTGGACATCTGGCAAGAGACAAAATCAGACGGATTCAAACACAAAGTTGTAATAGGGCAGAAAGGGTTTTTAATTATAATAAAATAATTTTAATGTTCAATAATTAAAATTATTGGTTACAAGATATCGAACGAAAAAAATTGAAGCTATAATTCCACAGTAACCATTAAATTTTTATCTTCCGAAACTATTTCTCCCCGTGTATGTCTGATTTGCACCAAACAAAATAGGATGAAGGAAATGTAAACCGTAGTTTTTAAACCTTTTGCATTCAAATTCTTGAAGATTTGGGAATTATTTATTAGATTTTTTGATAAAAATAATTCAATAGCAATTTTGAAACATTTTTGACAAAAGTCATTTTTTATGCAAAAATATGTTTGAAGGAAATGTAACTCATTATTTTAAAACCTTTTGCAATCGAATTCTTGAAGATATAGAAATTATTTATTAAATTTTTTTTATAAAATTAATTCAACAGAAATTTTGAGAATCCATTGCTTATTATATCCAATGTTTACTTCATAGTTAAAAATAAATTCATCTGAAATGATTTATTACACACAATCATTCCATTTGAGACAATCATTCCAGCGCTTTTCCATGCAGATAAAAATATCAATAATTTGTATATTGATAAATATTCTCTCAGATGCTTTTAATAAAAAAGAAATCAAAAATAGATGGTAAGTAGAGAACCTTTATGAATTTTAACGAGGATGTCATCTTCGAGGTTTCGGATGAGCAGGGGTTATAAGTAGAAATAATTAAAAACCTAGGGCCGAAACCAGGTTTACCCACTCCACAAAGAACTTCCTGGTGACCCATGCCTTCGGGTTCGAAATAACTTGCATTCAAAAAGGTTTGCATAGATAATACAGTGCAGCATTCTTGAAAAATGGAACACAAACTTTGTTTTATACATTGAAACGTTTTGAAATAAAAATATGCCTTACCTAAAAGTAATAGTCAAATTGTCACCTACACCATCAGCAGCCTATATTTTGATTCATCATTCCCATTTTGTGAATCTGAAACAATAAAAAAATGACATATAGTAAATTAAAGGAAAAAAAAGCTTTGTTAGGGTCTGAAAAGAGATTTTTGAAGAAATTGTTTAATAATATATAAATTTATAAATAAGGAAAACCCCCAAAAATAATAATAATAAGTGAAATCTGCATTAAGTATATACAGAAAATTTAATTATCTTTATATGAATCTGTGATATACAACAATAGCTATTAACTGCATTAGGCAACATAATGCAGTTACACATATCAAGGCATACATTCATCAACACATACAGTTATTTCAGAAAATGACTTACCATCAAAAGTACTTTGATAGGATAGCAATTATTAATAGAGTTCAGATGTTGCATGGATGCTTGTAGTGGTTCGGAATACAATTTAAACCGTAGTTCCGGTCTAATATGATTATAGAGTGTAGAGCTGACAAACCTATCTCGTAAAAAAGAAAACATCTGATGTTTCGGAATTTGCCAGTAGGCTGACGGCCTTAACCATCATGGGGCTGTTGCGCCATTAAAGAAAAAGAAGTCAACTGTCGAAGCTTCAACTTCATTTGGAAATCAAGTTTTTGAATCCTTGCACCCTCGCCTTTTAACCTCCACTTACGTATGCAGTATCTATCTATCTATATCTATATCTATCTATCTATCTATCTATCTGTCTCTCTCTATATATATGTATGTATGCGTTACTGTTTCTTATCCCACTTGGTCGATAGCAACATCGACCAAGTAAATGTTCTCGTCTGTACTTAGACTGTGTAGTCATATATTTATAAATACATATGTATGTGAATATATGACTCGTCTATATGATTTGTTTCACACTGCAAAGGACCTAAGGAAACTTGCATTTCCGCTTTTTATGAATCAGTTTTGAAGGTAATTGTAATTTAAATAAATTAGTTTCGATTTTTCGGTTGATTTGTCATCAGATTTTGATTCGCTCGCAGGTCAATCATTCAAAAATAAATGTGGCTAAAAAGACTTTCTTGTTGCGGATAATTTTCATTCAGAGTAATGTGGGTTTTTTTTTAAATTACATATTTGTAATCATGCGAAGACTTAAAAATTTTAAACTATTTTAAAAATTATGTCAAAGGATTAGTTGAATTTTGTGGATTAACGTCGATTATTTGACATGCGTTAGTTTTATACCTAATGAATGCTTATGTTGTGACGATATATCTGATTATATTAAAGTAACTTCGTAGTAGACTTGAAAGCTGGATTTCGATCACATAATTAAGACTACTTAACTTTAGAAATAAGTTCATCGATTTTGAGCTGGTTAAGTAGATGATTCCTTTCATATATGTCACAAAAGAAGCTCAATTTAAAGAATTTTGATGGAAGGTAACTTATTTTTCTTTCTAGTGAGAGAATAATAATAATAATAATGTAATCTTTTTAATAGAAGAATTACAAAAAATGTTTTTTTTTTGGTTCTGTGCAGTTTCTGATAGTGGATGGAACGTAAAATTTTATATTTTTATTCATATGCTCATAATCTACATGAGATTTGAAATATTTTTTTCCCACGAGAGCAAATTTCTATACAAAACAATCTATAGAAATTATATTTAGTTTTCGTAAATATTCTACTATACACACTTATTTAATTGTCTATTGATAGAATAAAAATTTGATTTGCTAGTAGTTGACAGTACTAAACAGGATTGATATTACAAATTTTTTAATAATGGGAACAAATTACGAATTTATTAATAACATAGCAATTTAATATATCATTACGCAAAATTATCTCTTGTTAATTGTAAATAAGTCAATAACAAAAGCATCGGGATAAAAATTTATTGATTATTATTACCGAGAGAAATATATTTATTATAGCCAGAATAGTTTTTAAACTGTAATTCCCGGTCTAATAAGACTGTAGAACGTTGGGTGTAGGACTAACAGTAAAAAAAAAACATCTTCTGTCTCAAAATTTTCCAGTAAGCAGAAGGCCTTGGCTCACTATGGGGGCTGTTGCGTCAATGAAGAAGAATAGTTAAATGTGTATGTGTTCAGTTTTCATTATAACTGTGGTGGGGTTAAACAAGTGTTGCTATAAGTCCTATTCTTTGAAGTTTGAAGTTGAACTTGATTGACTCTTTGAAGATACCCTTCCAGATCTAAAATTTCAAAAACGATACTTGCATTATTCACCAAGCTGCAACTGTGCAAGATTGATTTGCAGAAATTGAGGTAGATTAATGTGAAGAACACTGAACAATTAAGAGTTGCCATAAGTCCTTTCCTCCAAGATGATGCCATTCTTGATCCACGATATCAAAACGAAATCTGCATTATCCACCAAGATGCTGTTGTGCAAAAGTTTAGGTAGATCCGTTCCTTCAAGATGATTTAAGATTTAAATCTTCATAGTGAAGAATAATGCACATTTGCTGAACCTGATGATTGTGCATTTTAATTTCAGATATGAGTTTTTAAGGGATTAATATATTTTGAGGCTAACAGCTGTGACTCGAGCCGGAAACCTGTGCCCCGAGCGCCATTTACTCGGCCATCAGGCCCTGGTACGAAACATGGCCCTCATAAGTGAACCTCGTGATTTGATGTTGCAAGACAATTCGTTACTATCATAAATAAGCCATTTAGCGTTAATTGTATATCACTAAATAAACGATAAAATAATAGTAATTTTAGAAATATTTTATGAACTGTATTTTTCAAATTATGAAAATTAAATATAAATCACAAAAAAACCAGAATTTGAGCACAAAGATAATCGTAAAAGCTCTTGTTAAGATTTTACCCGATCTCTATCTCGCCTTCGGGTAATTACATGACACAGACAGATCAAAGTACCAACAATTCCCATTGAAACTCAGTCACTCGTATAGAAAATAACATTACGGCGCGGATAATTATCCTGTGACTTGTTCTTCTTACTTTCTGATCTTCAGAAACGTTCCAAACAGTTGGGTGTTACTTTCTTCCCCACCTATCTGCAAGATCATCGTTTCGCTTCAGTTCTGGATTCGATCATGCGTAATCACAATAATTTAGAGTGTTATTTTGGCAACAAACTCTAATATTCAGTCCAGTGAGAGTGCAGTGCTTGTATTTGATGTCTTTGATCTGATATGTTGTATTTAATGCGATAGAATGGTTTTTGCTCCATTTGTTGAAGAGATGATATAATGTGATCGACTGCGGAATTATGTTATTAAATATTGTTCTGGAAAACGTTTTTGTATTTTAAAATGTATAAATACTATGATTATTTTTTATTAATTATATTTTATGATCAATTCATTTTGATAAAATTATTTTAAAAGTTTTGTTGCTTTAACTTATTCATTTAAGACCTCAAATTTGTCGGTATAATTTATTATAAAATAATATAAATGCATAAAATATTTGAATTTAAATAAATGAAGTACAATAGTTGAATAAATATTACTTTTACTATTTTAAATTTTACTTTTACTATAAATAAATTTTACTTTTACTATAAATAAATTTTACTTTACTTTTACTATATAGTTTTAAATTAAAAATCTGGCTCTCATTGCCATAGATTTCGGGTGAGTCCCGGCGATGCCATGGGCGGTGCCATCCTCAGGTTCCCAAATTGAATTAAGTAAAATGTATAAATTATTTGAATTTAAAGTTGTCTCAGTGCCTTACATTTGATATACTAGTGACCCATTGATAAGTGTGCAGCTAGCGTGAAAGAGGGCCGAAGTTAGAAACCGCTGGAGGTGTTACTGTAGTCATTGCTTTCAGAAACAATGGCTGTTGTTATAATGTGTGTAAAAGCTTTTGGTATCGATAGTCAAACTGACTGGTGGGAGTTTTTAGGGATTTCTTCCTTATGCAGGTAGTTAACCCAAAAATTAACCCGAAAGTCCACTGTTCCTCATTAATGCTAGTGACATACATAAGTGGTACATAAGGCCCACCAATGTTCAACAAAAAAAATGTATCTTAAATTTAAAACACTGAGAGAGTTTGGTTCAAAATCTGATGAGTGACTGCAAGTTTTAAGTTTCAGTGTCTATTCCGGGTATGGACACGATATCTTTCTAAGCCAGAAAATTCTTTCGTTGGATTTAAGGATTTCTCTTGGAGGTGATTATTAAAAATTTCAGTGACTCTATGTGGGTGTAATAGATACAGATAAGAATAGATTATGGGTGCCTGTGGTGCATCCTGAATCTATCACATACTTATCTGTTACAACTTAAGCTGAATTTGTTACATATCTCTACAATGAGGAATAAACGAAGTTTACAGTGTCTAATATTTGACAGAAAAAATCTATCGAAATCAAATATTGTAAGGCATTTTCAACATATCATTTTAAAAATATTTTATAAAAAAGACGATTCATAAGATCTATATAAAAAATAGTATATTTATGATAATATGTATTATACAAGTAAGGAAATTTTTAATTTTATGAAAATAGAAAGAATCATTTGACAATATTTTTAAAATTATATTGCTGTGTTACACTTTGGTTTGAGAGACACTAAGCTTTGTTCCTACAAAAAGGATAAATTTATAATTAATTCATTAATTAAATATTTCTAAAAAAAAAAAATTGTTGCATTATATGTGTATAGCAAATTAATAATTTATACTTTTTATAATGATAATAAAATTAAAAAACAATAATGTGTGTAACTCATTAAATTTGTCTACTCTTTATAAATGTATTCAATTTGTTCACAAATTTTAAGGTATGTTCATTTTTAATGTTTATGTTTATTAATTTTACAAGATGAAATAGGAAAATGAGAAAAAAAATTGATTTTTATGAAAATTTTAATTTTATTTTTAGTCAATTAAAATTGGTTTAGTTAGATAACAATCTTCATAATTAATTTATAACATACAATAACACTCTAGTAGTTAACATATTGTAAATTAAAAAAATAATTTATAGTTTTACATAGATATTAAGTTATAAGTTAAAAACTCTTTCGTATTTTTTTATTTTAATTAGCAATTTAACTTAATTATTTTATTTTTAGTTAACACTTTTCCAGAATCCAGAATTTTATGTCAAAACAAAGTCAGTAAATTATTTTTAATTACTAGTTTTCATAGTCTAATTTTTTACTAATTTACACTTATAGTTAATGGAAATTTATTTTAATGGAAATTTAAGGATGACACTTAAATGAAAAGAAAAGCAGTCCATTGTAAATACAACATGCATTGTTGAATTAGTAATTTTAGGGCGCGTTTAATCAAAAAAGAAAATTTGAAAAAATAATGTTTTACTTTAAATTTTCTAAATATTAATTTTAAATTATTTTTAATTAATAATGTTCATAGTCTAATTTATTAATTATTTAAACTAATAGTAACTAATTTTTAGAGGAAATTCAATGATGGCACTTAAATGAAAAGAATAGCAGCCCTTTGTAAATACAATAACATGCATTGTTGAATTAGTAATTTTATTGCATGTTTAATCAAATAAAAACGTATGAAATTAAAAAAAAATATTTAAAATTTATGTTGCTTTTGGAAATGGTTTGCAAAAACTCTCTATTAGCAGCTATGGGGCCTCAATAAAATAATTTTTTTTAATTTATAAGGTCTAATTTAATAATTATTTACACTAATAGTAATTAATGTTAGGTCGAAATTTAATAATGGCTCTTAAATGAAAAGAAAAGCAGCCCTTTGTAAATACAGCAACATACACTGTTGAATTAGTAATTTTAGGACGTGTTTAATCAAAATAAAACATATGAAATCAGAAGAAATATTTAAAATTTATGTTGCTTTATTGTAATTGTATGTAAAAATTCTCGATTAGCAGCTATGAGGCACCAATAAAATAAAATATTTTTAATTAATAATGTTTATAGTCTAATTTATTAATTATTTACACTAATAGTAATTAATTTTCAATGGAAATTTAATGATGGCACTTAAATGAAAAGAAAAGCAATCCTTTGTAGACAACATGCATGTTGAATTAGTAATTTTTGGGTATGTTTAATTAAAGAAAAACATATGAAATTTAAAATTTATGTTGCTTTATTGTAATTGTATGAAAAAAAATCTCTATTAGCAGGTATGGGGCATCAATAAAATATTTTTTTTTTAAATTAATAACATTCATAAGCTAATTTATTAATTATTTACACTAATAGTAATTAATACTTGGTATAAATTTAAAGATGACACTTAAATGAGAAGAAAAGTAAACCTTTGTAAATACAGCAACATGCATTGTTGAATTAGTAATTTTAGGGCATTTTTAATCAAAAAAGAAAATCAGAAAAAAATATTTAAAATTTATGTTGCTTTATTATAATTATATGCAAAAATTCTCTATTAGCAGCTATGGGGCATCAATAAAATATTTCACAATATTATACAATAGTGTACTTACAACACAATACTTTATAATACAATACAAAGTATTGTATTGTATTGTATACCATACAATTGTATTTCTATATGTACAGTATTTGTATAGTATAGTATAGCATATGCAATACAATACTATTGTATTGTATTGTTTATATATAATAATATACAAATATTTTACAATACAATATTATACAATAAAATAAATTATTTTATTGTCCGAAGAATGGATATTTTTACTTTCTTTTTAAACAATAATAAAAGATATAAAATAAAACCGATACCAATTTTTAATAAATTCAATTCAAAGTATATCTTACCTAAAGAACACTATCAATGTCAAAAGCCTTATTCCAACATAACTGCAGCTGGAAGAGTTCACAGAAAGACACTACTTTCTCCTACTCCAACTAAGACAGCACTATCACGCCAACCGAGCCCATCCACTCCCTTCTTCAAGAACTAGAACAACACCCTCCGATCAGGGGAGGTACACATTCATTCAGGAACAGAACAATCAAGGAAACTTTCTCTCTACAAGTCACGTCTAATCCGAATCATGGTGGAGGAAAAGAGTTCTCCCACTGGGTTATGGTGGCAGACAGCTTTCAATTAGCGGATCGGTGATTCGAAAAGTTTAGAACTTTCCGATATCGTTCCAATGTCTTTTCTTAGATGGCATGTCAACGGATTCACTTGGATGCTTTACCCCCTGGAGTGATGTTCTGAAAAGTATCTCACTGAGATTTTCAAAGAGGATTATCATAATCGATCGTATATCTTAAAGAAATCGTAGCCGCCTTTTTCAAATAGATGGAACAGACGGCAGCAAGTTCGATGAATCTGAAAGGTGTTCTTTTTATCTGAAATGACATGGAATCAAAAAGGAAACTTGCACATCGAGGATAAATTCCCACCGTGTTGTAATTAATACTTTGGGGGAGTTGTAGAAATATTTATGATCTTAATCCTCTGAGATGTTTTTTTAAATCATGGGAATATAGTAGTTTTGTTCTTTTGGTTAAAGGTTATCAAAATACAGAATTAACATAACACTTTTTGAAGAATAATAGAGCGTTAAATTTTAAATTAATAAAATAATTAGCATAAATGGGATTTATATGTATGTCATGTAATATTATTTTTCAAGTAATTAAAAAAATTTTTGTTGTTTCTTATGCCACTTGATAGACAGCACCATCTAGACCAAGTCCAAGAACCCGTGTGGTCTCATGGAAGGAGGGAAAGAGGGAGGGGGGCATCTTCTGTTGTGATGGAGCACCCATAGGTAGAAGTCTGACTTGGCTCCGTGTCGCTGAAGAAGGAGGGTAGTGGCTTCCAGGGGAACTACTCCGCATTTGCGCATTATGTGGAAGAAATCCCGGAAAACTCCCACCACACAATACTGAACTGAACATCCCAAATACTGAACAAACTGAATCACAATACTGAACATCCCAAACGTCATCGAACTTCCTCGCTTTCTGAAGCAGTGTCTACAACAAAGGCGCCAGCGGATGGAACCTCCGCCATGATGCTCACCAGCGGCGCGAGTTGTCACTGAGCCATGAGTCGGGCATTAGTAAATTTGAATGACTATATTAAATAAAAACTATTTTAATATTCGTTTTTATTTATATGAATTAGTATTAGTTTTGATTAGGAAACATAAATGATATTAAAGAACATACAAAAGTTAAAGAAAATGTAACTGATTCTAGAATGAAGTGCTTTTATTTTTAATATTAAAACGACTGGAAATTTTTTTTTAAACTAGAATATAATTTTACCAGATTAAAAATAAAACAGAAATGGTTTACTTGTTAAAAAAAAAAAAACAGTAATATTTTGTTTTCTTGAGAAATAAACTAAATATTACAAGAAAAAACAATTTAGAATATTGATATCTAAATACATAAACATTTAATATTGACATCCTTATTATCTTAGAAAATCGTAAATAAATAGTAAGAAATTTGTTTTTAAAAAACAATTATAAAAATTCATATTGTGTAATTTCTATTGTAAGAATTATATTAATTAATATAAATAAATTACATTAAAGATTTAAAAATATCCTAAAAATTAGAATTTGTATTTAAAAATGTTCAATAGAATTTAAATAGATAATATTTCTATTCTATTCTATTTAAATTTTAATGACAATTTAAAATTCAAATTCTATTTTTTGTTACTTTTAAATGTGTATTTTTAAGATAGAAGTATTCTATTCCATTCTGTTTAAATTCTAATGAACATTTTAAAAATACAAATTCTATTTTTTAGGTTACTTTTAAGTGTTTAATATAATTTGTTTAAATACATTATATTATTTATTAAAAATATGTATTATCTTAATATAAAGTTAAGATAATACTTATTTTTTTTTCAGTTCATTTAAGATTAATAAAAATAATACTTAAAATAAGTAATATTTTTAATTTTATGAAATTAATAGATACTAAATGAAGTTAATACAATTTTAATGATTGCTGTAATTTTTATTTTTACGTTTTGCCTTGATATGATGCCTTTTGCTTTAATACAGGTAAAATAAAAACAGAAATTTTTAAACAGTTATTCCTTGAAAGAAAAAGAAATTCTAATTTCATTGTTTGATGTCCTTAAAATCACATTGGAACAGAAAGATTTATAAATTTAATAACCTTAATTCATCTAAAAAGATAGAAATCTCAATATCTTATTTATTTGCAATCTTAGTTTCTTTAATATTATTTTTGTGCATTTCAAGAAATAAAACTTAAGCTTTTAAAGCTTAAATATAAATTTAAATTCCGCATTTGGTGAATGAAAAGCAAAGTAATAGCATTGCTGTTTCTTAAGTATTAAAGTTCTTCTAGAATTTTGTAAATTTTCCGGCTTAAATATGTTTGAAATAAATGCTGTATCTCGCAGAAAAATAATATCTTTTTATAAGATGTAAGTTGCATGAAAAAATATTTTAAAAAATAATCAGATTTATACGAAATCTATTTTTTTTTCCGTTCTCACTTAATTAAACGAAAGAAAAAAATTTATTAGAAAGGAGAATAACCTTTATTTTAAAAAAGTACTGCTGTAAGAACATTAGCAATTTAGTAATTAGCATTATCAATTAGTATTTAAATTCATAGGGAATAAGAAATATTTTACATAAAGAATAAAAAATAATTTTCGATACAATAGTAATTTAATCTAATAGTAATTATTTGATTATTCTGATGCGAAAATTAAATAATTTTTCTTAAGGTTATTTTATTTCTGTAATATGCTTAGTTTTCTATAAATGAAATAATAAATGCTTTTAATTTTAACTGATATTATTGAATATTATGTTGTTGTTGTTGTGACTAATCCTCAGTGTACTGCACTGCGAGATGGACACCCCGTGTATAATCTAGTTATGGATGGATTGAAAGGGGGAAGCTTCTGTTCTGATGGAGCATCCGTAGGTAGAAAACTAACTTGGCTCTGTATCGTTAAAGAAGGAGGGAAGTGCCTTCCGGGAGAACTTTTTAGAGTGAACTACCCCGTATTTGCGTATCGAATGGGAGAAAACCCGGGACACTACCATCTGATAGTCCGACTCACGAGGCAAGATGCAGGATATCACAAACGCCATCGAGTCTCCTCGTTTTTTTGAAACAGGATCCACAAAAAAAGCCGCGTGATTGAATCTCAGTCCGAATACTCACCTACCGCGCACGTTGCCACTGAGCCAGCATCGAATATTATTCGTGTCGTATTACTCTCATTATTCATGTCAAATAAATTATTGATTTTATTTACATTCGATTAACTTGAAAGTTGACAGAACAGCATGAAATTGTTTTTTATTAGATGGATACTTTGCCATACATCTTCAGAAATCTTAGGATTTTCATTTTCTAATTCAATATAAAGAATGCATTATTCAGACGTTTGAAAAAAGATTTCATAAAAATATTCTACTTTTTTTTTTCATCTTTGCCTATTTAATGCAAATTTGTCACTTTTTACAAATATGTTAATCAATATCAAATTCAGAATTTCCCAAAGGAATCATATTTTCATTTTTTAAACTGATTTTCGATATTTTTCTATTTAGAATGAATTATTTCATAAAAAGGATCCTACTCAAATTTCATATCTTTTAACAATTATAAAGTGATCCTTTAATACTAATGATGTTTTTCCTTTTAGGAATTCAATTGGAAAATAAATTAAAAAATATAAATTAATTTTATTATGAGAACAGAACAATTTATTTTTAAATTATAAAATAATATAATTTTAATTAATGTATTTTTATAGGAATTTTACTAAATTCCTTATACACTAAAAATAAAAACACACTTCTTTACCCTTGGCTGGTTTTAATGTTTGATTTCTTTACAATCTGATTGGGATAGAATAAAGCAATGAATTCCTAATTCGCGTCAGAGATTAACAACCACAAATAAGTTTTTATCTTTGCTTCTTTTCGTCATATTCATATTTTTGTGCATTTTAAAATAAAACATAAACAAGCGTAAATTTTTGAAGATTAAGTATAGGAAATTTTTTTTTGCATTATCAGGAGAAGAATAAGTAAAGTAGCATGATTCCTGCTGTTTAAGCTTTAAAGTTCGTCGAGAATTTCATACATTTTCCGGCTTACGTGTACTTGAAACCTTTGTTGTTGAGGAATATTTTACTTTTTTAAGATATAAGCTACATATAAAAATTATAAAAAAATATTTGAAATTTTTTTTTCATGAAAACAATCTTCTACAATTAAGTGAGAACAAAAGAATTATCAGTAAGGTGAACGTTCATTATTTTGCATACAGTTATTATAAATTTTAACAGTTATTCTGCTTTTTGTTTTGTTTGCATTATGGAGAATAATATGTATATTTAAAATTAATAATATAAATCTTTTTTTGATGGAGTGTAAAAATGAATCACTCATTTGATCAAAATATTTTATCTGCAGTTATTTCAATGTATAAATTAAATGATCTTCTGGGGACAATTATTTTAATATCCGTTAGTTTCTATTAATATTAATGAATATTATTCATTAATTTGATATTAAACGAATTATAGATAAGAAATAAGAATTATTTTTTCTATCAATTTTAAATAATGTTAATGAATATTATTCATTAATTTGATGTCAAACGAATTATTAAGAGATTAGAATTATTTTTTTCTATCAATTTTAAATAATGTTAATGAATATTATTCATTAATTTGATGTTAAACGAATTATTGATAAGAGATTAGAATTATTTTTTTCTATCAATTTTAAATAATGTTAATGAATATTATTCATTAATTTGATGTTAAACAATTATTGATAAGAGATTAGAATTATTTTTTTCTATCAATTTTAAATAATGTTAATGAATATTATTCATTAATTTGATGTTAAACGAATTATTGATAAGAGATTAGAATTATTTTTTTCTATCAATTTTAAATAATGTTAATGAATATTATTCATTAATTTGATGTTAAACGAATTATTGATAAGAGATTAGAATTATTTTTTCTATCAATTTTAAATAATGTTAATGAATATTATTCATTAATTTGATGTTAAACGAATTATTGATAAGAGATTAGAATTATTTTTTTCTATCAATTTTAAATAATGTTAATGAATATTATTCATTAATTTGATGTTAAACGAATTATTGATAAGAGATTAGAATTATTTTTTATATCGATTTTAAATAATGTTAATGAATATTATTCATTAATTTGATGTTAAACGAATTATTGATAAGAGATTAGAATTATTTTTTTCTATCGATTTTAAATAATGTTAATGAATATTATTCATCAATTTGATGTTAAACGAATTATTGATAAGATATTAGAATTATTTTTTTCTATCAATTTTAAATAATGTTAATGAATATTATTCATTAATTTGATGTTAAACGAATTATTGATAAGAGATTAGAATTATTTTTTTCTATCAATTTTAAATAATGTTAATGAATATTATTCATCAATTTGATGTTAAACGAATTATTGATAAGAGATTACAATTATTTTTTTCTATCAATTTTAAATAATGTTAATGAATATTATTCATCAATTTGATGTTAAACGAATTATTGATAAGAGATTAGAATTATTTTTTTCTATCGATTTTAAATAATGTTAATGAATATTATTCATCAATTTGATGTTAAACGAATTATTGATAAGAGATTAGAATTATTTTTTCTATCAATTTTAAATAATGTTAATGAATATTATTCATCAATTTGATGTTAAACGAATTATTGATAAGAGATTAGAATTATTTTTTTCTATCAATTTTAAATAATGTTAATGAATATTATTCATTAATTTGATGTTAAACGAATTATTGATAAGAGATTAAAATTATTTTTTTCTATCAATTTTAAATAATGTTAATGAATATTATTCATCAATTTGATGTTAAACGAATTATTGATAAGAGATTAGAATTATTTTTTCTATCAATTTTTAAATAATGTTAATGAATATTATTCATTAATTTGATATTAAACGAATTATAGATAAGAAATAAGAATAATTTTTTCTATCAATTTTAAATAATGTTAATGAATATTATTCATTAATTTGATGTTAAAGGAATTATTAAGAGATTAGAATTATTTTTTTCTATCAATTTTAAATAATGTTAATGAATATTATTCATTAATTTGATGTTAAGCGAATTATTGATAAGAGATTAGAAGTATTTTTTTTCTATCAATTTTAAATAATGTTAATGAATATTATTCATTAATTTGATGTTAAACGAATTATTGATAAGAGATTAGAATTATTTTTTTCTATCGATTTTAAATAATGTTAATGAATATTATTCATTAATTTGATGTTAAACGAATTATTGATAAGAGATTAGAATTATTTTTTTCTATCGATTTTAAATAATGTTAATGAATATTATTCATCAATTTGATGTTAAACGAATTATTGATAAGATATTAGAATTATTTTTTCTATCAATTTTAAATAATGTTAATGAATATTATTCATTAATTTGATGTTAAACGAATTATTGATAAGAGATTAGAATTATTTTTTCTATCGATTTTAAATAATGTTAATGAATATTATTCATCAATTTGATGTTAAACGAATTATTGATAAGAGATTAGAATTATTTTTCTATCGATTTTAAATAATGTTAATGAATATTATTCATCAATTTGATGTTAAACGAATTATTGATAAGATATTAGAATTATTTTTTCTATCAATTTTAAATAATGTTAATGAATATTATTCATTAATTTGATGTTAAACGAATTATTGATAAGAGATTAGAATTATTTTTTTCTATCAATTTTAAATAATGTTAATGAATATTATTCATCAATTTGATGTTAAACGAATTATTGATAAGAGATTAGAATTATTTTTTTCTATCAATTTTAAATAATGTTAATGAATATTATTCATTAATTTGATATTAAACGAATTATAGATAAGAAATAAGAATAATTTTTTCTATCAATTTTAAATAATGTTAATGAATATTATTCATTAATTTGATGTTAAAGGAATTATTAAGAGATTAGAATTATTTTTCTATCAATTTTAAATAATGTTAATGAATATTATTCATTAATTTGATGTTAAGCGAATTATTGATAAGAGATTAGAAGTATTTTTTCTATCAATTTTAAATAATGTTAATGAATATTATTCATTAATTTGATGTTAAACGAATTATTGATAAGAGATTAGAATTATTTTTTTCTATCGATTTTAAATAATGTTAATGAATATTATTCATTAATTTGATGTTAAACGAATTATTGATAAGAGATTAGAATTATTTTTTCTATCGATTTTAAATAATGTTAATGAATATTATTCATCAATTTGATGTTAAACGAATTATTGATAAGAGATTAGAATTATTTTTTCTATCGATTTTAAATAATGTTAATGAATATTATTCATTAATTTGATGTTAAACGAATTATTGATAAGAGATTATAATTTTTTTTTCTATCGATTTTAAATAATGTTAATGAATATTATTCATTAATTTGATGTTAAACGAATTATTGATAAGAGATTAGAATTATTTTTTTCTATCGATTTTAAATAATGTTAATGAATATTATTCATCAATTTGATGTTAAACGAATTATTGATAAGATATTAGAATTATTTTTTTCTATCAATTTTAAATAATGTTAATGAATATTATTCATTAATTTGATGTTAAACGAATTATTGATAAGAGATTAGAATTATTTTTTTCTATCAATTTTAAATAATGTTAATGAATATTATTCATCAATTTGATGTTAAACGAATTATTGATAAGAGATTACAATTATTTTTTTATCAATTTTAAATAATGTTAATGAATATTATTCATCAATTTGATGTTAAACGAATTATTGATAAGAGATTAGAATTATTTTTTTCTATCGATTTTTAAATAATGTTAATGAATATTATTCATCAATTTGATGTTAAACGAATTATTGATAAGAGATTAGAATTATTTTTTTCTATCAATTTTAAATAATGTTAATGAATATTATTCATCAATTTGATGTTAAACGAATTATTGATAAGAGATTAGAATTATTTTTTCTATCAATTTTAAATAATGTTAATGAATATTATTCATTAATTTGATGTTAAACGAATTATTGATAAGAGATTAAAATTATTTTTTTCTATCAATTTTAAATAATGTTAATGAATATTATTCATCAATTTGATGTTAAACGAATTATTGATAAGAGATTAGAATTATTTTTTTCTATCAATTTTAAATAATGTTAATGAATATTATTCATTAATTTGATATTAAACGAATTATAGATAAGAAATAAGAATAATTTTTTCTATCAATTTTAAATAATGTTAATGAATATTATTCATTAATTTGATGTTAAAGGAATTATTAAGAGATTAGAATTATTTTTTTCTATCAATTTTAAATAATGTTAATGAATATTATTCATTAATTTGATGTTAAGCGAATTATTGATAAGAGATTAGAAGTATTTTTTTCTATCGATTTTAAATAATGTTAATGAATATTATTCATTAATTTGATGTTAAACGAATTATAGATAAGAGATAAGAATTATTTTTTCTATCAATTTTAAATAATGTTAATGAATATTATTCATCAATTTGATATTAAACAAATTATTGATTAGATATAAGAATTATTTTTTCTATTAATTTAAAACAATGTTAATGAATATTATTCATTAATTTGATATTAAATGAATTATTGATAAGAGTATTTTGTGAGCAAAGGAAGTACCTTGGTCGAATAGAGATCTGTAATTCTCATCTTAAGTTGAAAGGTAGGTTGAATAGATCTTTGGCCCTTGGATTGTTTGTTAATAGTTAAGTAAAAACAAAAACATCTTTTTAAAATAATTTATTATAAAAAGTTCAATGTAAGAGAGATGAGATTTAAAAATCAACAGATAATTAAGATAGAAAATAAAGACAACTAAATTTAGAAGAATAACCAGAGAGTGTTCAATCAAGGAGCACTGAAATAAAGTGGGGATACAGTATTGATACTTTAGAAGGCAGCATCATACTGACAGACAGCTGAGAACTGACTGCTGAGCAGCTGAGAACTGACAGCTGAGAACTCGGGCCTGAATGGCCGAGATGTTTGTAATGGTTCGGAATCCACTTTAAACTGTAGGTCCCGGTCCTAATAGAATCGCAGAGCGTTGCGGGGGCATTGTTACTCCGCGTCAGTGGCTTATCTTCAAGTTACACGCGCCCCCTGGGTCATGCAAAGTGAGTAACGTCTGTGCAACGCTTGCCTTAAGGCATCCAAGACCAAGCTGTCTAAGTGTTTGCCAGCTGCATTAGAAAGGAAAAAAATATCTGGGAATCAGTTTAAAATGGTCTTGGTCTTTTTTTATTTTTTATTTTCTAATAAAAATCGGGGGGGGTCGTAATTTGGAACTATATTTAATTCTGAATTGTCAATATTTGGCAGATTATTATAGATTATTTTAAAAATTATCGGAAATTTTAAAAGAAAATTGTCTGAAAATAGGGAGAAAAATTGCATGTCTGATATCCTCGCTTCTAAAAAACCACGACCAGTTGGTAATCATTCTTAGGGTTTTGTTTTCCTATCTTTGAATGGTTTCCATGTTCGTGTGATCTGTGGAACTCCATAACTGGGTTTACATATGCTTTAACTAGACTACTAGGCGGCAAGATAAATAAATCTTTTATTGGATAGTGAAAGATTGGAGCTTTTACAAATGAGTAGATAGAGTATGTGAAGTTTAGCTTCCTATTTATTTCTATGATTTTCAACTTGATTACTATAACGTGGCAGTAACAGCTTATATATTTTTATATTAAGATAATTTATGCATTCACTTTAATAAATAAATTGATTTTAACAGTGATTTTTTAATATATTTAATTAAATTTTTGCAATTAATAATTATTTTAAATGCATTAATTTGGTATAAAATATGTCGAATAAGTAAATAGTTTTAAAATAAAGTACGAGATAAAAGTGAAATTTTTTTAAAATAATATTAATGAAAATTTTACTGCAAATGTTTCTCATAAATATTTACAGCGATTGTAACAATATTACTTGAAAATTTTATTATTTGTTTTTATTATATTTTTATTTCCGCTTTAAATTGTTTGTTTCTGTCATATTGTTATTAAAATCAAAAAGAGTTTCATAGTTTTTTCTGTGAAAGGAATGACATTTCCAAACAATGATTTATTTAATAAATTCAAACCAAACAATGGTGTAATCAAGCAACAATTTTTAATAAACAATACTAGATTCTACCACAAACTGAATAATGTGATATGGTAAGCTATCTGAAACCATAAACTAAACAATAGTATTTTAAACAATACTTCCTTGAGTCTCTTTTACAGTAGTATAAAAATATAGTTAAATTTAGGATGAGTTTTGTATTGACCTCTTTTTAACTTTCACATATACGACAAAATCTAATTGCTGAGATTTGTTGTTAAACTTATGACGAATTAAAATTGGTTCCTTCTGCGTACAAATAAAAAGAATTTTTTTTTAAAATTAAGTAAAAAAGATGAAAATTAAAATTTAGATAAAAAATTCTAAAAAATAAAAATTACATGTATACATGTCTTCTACTTATTCAGTAGGAATTCCTATGGAATACAATACATATTTAGTTTTCCTTAACAAACGTATGGATCTAATTTTTATTTTAGAGCTCCATTTTTTACGTTTGTTTCATTTCCAATGGCAAATTTATAGGACATAATATATCATAAAAAGAAAAAAAATACAATGAACAAGATAGAAGCAAATGGCATCAGTTAATCCATTGCACTTAAGTCTGGCAATCCAATAACACTTCCATAAAGAAATAAGTTCTGTTGGTCGCTCTACAGTCCTTTTTTGCACATTTTGCGCTAACTATACCTGGACCTACAGTTTAAAGTGAATTCCAAACCACCAACAAACATCCGTGCCACCGCCAGAATTCGAATCTGAAACTTGTGGTACCAATGGTCAGAAATCTAGCCAATTAGCCATCAGGCCGCTAAAGAAACAGGAGGCAGTGCGGAACACGAAGCAAGGTGAGACATATTCATTTACTACTGTGTCCAAAAAGTAAGACCAATTTTCAATTTAAAATTTCCAGGGCTTACGGAGTTTCAATTTTTTCTTCTTTTTTTAGGTTGCTGGCACTGTCCTTGACATCTGTTTCGTCTAAAAGGAAACCCATATCTTTCCACAACTACCGTATTTACACCGTGCGATTTCTGGCTATTTCCTAAACTCAAAAGACCACTCCGGGGACACCGTTTGGAGCGATTGAAGAGATTCAACGTGAATCGCTGAGCGTTTTTAAGGCCATTCCTGCCGATGACATTTTAGCATGCATTGAGGATAGGAAATGAAGTTGGTATAAGTGCATTGTGTCCGGAGGGGATTACTTTGAAGACGATAAAATAAATTTGGAAGAATAAATAAAGAGTTTTTGAAAAAAAAGTAATTGGTCATACTTTTAGGACATACTAGTATATCCATTTCCATTTCTTATGTAAATAGGAATATCAATAAAATAAAGGACGTTTTATTATACTAAATAAATGATGGCGTAGGAGAAAATTGGAACTATAAAATCCAAAACTGAAATATTGGTTCGGAATATTAAAATGGTTTAGATTTATTCATCTGGTTTTATTTTCAACAAGATGCTGATAAGAAATATTGATAAGGGCCATTACGAAAACCTAATTCTCCTGATATTACGTAGTAAACGTGTTTACTTTGTGAATCTATTCATGCTGGAATTTTAAATTGCAGAAATGTTATCACGTTTGGCGTATTACTTTTAAAGGAATAATTCAATGCATTGTTTTTTTTTTATTTTTATTAATAGAATTTTAATCCTCTTTACTTTTACATGGAAAACTGTTTTTTTTAACTTTTGGTTAAGAGTGAAAAAGCATTTTTCATATAAATTTTCTTTATTAATTTCCTCTGAAAAAAACATTATTTTTAGATTTAAGATGAATAATAATCAGCAATGCGAATCTGTTTTACTTTTAAAAACCCTCAGTTAATTTTTTTGTAGCAGTGTGCAACATTATATACTTATA